>JAWQUT010000296.1:218791-232711 GCA_033807755.1 Ellobium chinense | reverse complement strand
AAATAAAAAACAAATATATCAACTTACACCCGCGATCACCCCATAATTAGATTATCACCTTGTTCTTAATGTAACACAGACTGTTTCACACCTTACTGTAGTGATTATGTACTCTCATTCACTTAATTCAAGCTTTCCACATTAATACTTAACAATGATCTACATCTGCCATCACATACTGTTGTATTTTCACCTTATTCTTTATGTCGCATCGCTTAACAGTCCTGACTATAGCACTGCACTACCCATTTTAGACTTTCCATATTTATCAAAGTTTATAAGCATTCCACATCTAACAAAGTTTTGGGGTTTCCATTTCAAACAAAGCACTTCAACTTCTTTTGATGTGTCAGCTGTGCACTAACTCTCGAATATGTAAATGACTCATAATGGGATGCATCACAACAAATATAGTCTAACTCTGAACATCACATCGTCACAGTCATAGCTAGCTCGCATGTCTCATTTGAGTGAATTTTTCAGGAAAGAGAAAATACAGCATAAGACAATGAAAGAATATAATGCCAGTCTCAAAGTGTGAAGTCTTTTTTTTTTCATATACCAATGATTTTGTGACTTAATTTCCTTTGTCTTTGACCTATGGTAGCTATACGGAGTTGTAGAAAGCACCAAAATAGTCCCGTTTGCAAACTTCCTATTTCTAAGAAAGGCAGGTTTCCTATGACTGTCACGACATTGCCTAGACTACTTCTCAAAGTATTATTCTTGCTATTGCAATCCCCTACCTGTTTCAAGCTCTCCACATTTACTAAAGCACGGCACCGTCTTTAGGACATCTTCACTGTGTAAAAGAACAAGAATAACATGCCCACGACATGACAGCTTGCACTACATACACTGTCACTCCACTGTTAAAGGGTCACACACTGCCTGCTACACATTCAACCTACCCAAAAATAATACTGTGCACAAATTTTTGAGGTGGCCCACATTCCAGGGGACCAAGGTACGCTGAGCATTTATCAAAATATAGTCACAGCAAGATAAAAAATGCGCTCTCCCATTATTTCCTTCAACCTCCAAACAACGCCACGCCTTTTTATTACGGCTTTATTAGAGCCCCATTTGAAAGATACAAGTTCAGCGTCGCAATCGCAAAAAGATAGTCCACATTGAACAACTGTTTTCACTTCCTTAAGAAAGAGGCTTTTCCTTATTATCTCTCTCGACCAATTATAAAAAAAAAAAAAATTACCCGGACTTAGAAACATTTGACATCGACTTTGAAAATTTTGCAATTAAGATAGTCAAACCTCGACAACAGATATGCCCTGGTGCACGCAAAAGTTAACATATTGTTAAGGTGAAATAGAGTCGCCCATCTCACGACATTTGCTAATTTGTCACATACGCCCCTTCATGAGAAGGGCGACGATAGTAATATCAATCTGTCATTTATGATAATGACTCCATGCCGGTGACATTGCATACAGAATACAACAGGTAGGGTTTCTACTGAGGTAATTAAAACTGAGGTTCTATAGCAAATGACAGAGAAATTAAGTGGCTGTCGAAATGAAGCTCATATCGCTAATGCAGGAAGTGAGTTATGAGGCTCCAATGGTGACAAAGCCCAGCCGTAGCAAAGTTTTATTTGTCGTGGAAATTGAGAATGGCATCATTTCTAAACATAAAAACATCCTTTTTTATATAGGCAAATTATTAGTAATTGTGAATAACTTTGAGATTTTATGAGGCATACCAGATGAATTAAATCGTGTAAAATTGTTATTCAGTTTTGTTTTTTTTTGGCTTTGTTTTGTTTTTACCATTGCAGGGGTGACCCTCCTGCCAACTGTTTGGTGGGCTAGAATAATGCAAGGTCAAAACCTTTTTACTTAATGAATGTATAAATATTAAGCTTCTATGTCATCCTATTAATTTGATTTAACCAAAAAATGACTTACATCTCATTTTGACTGGCTGCAAAACAATTTGATCCCCACAGCCATCGCCTTACCTATAATGTATTTCAAGTCTTTCTCAGTAGTAAGAACGCGTCAGCTTCTCAGAATTCTTCCCCAGCTATGCTGCGCAGATTGTCATGCCCCACATTTTATGCATTGCCATGCCAGTCCTGGCCTTGAGCGATTCCAGGACACCAAGCATGACCACAAAACTTATCCAACCGCTTACGTTTATTTTCTACCGTCTTTTGACAAAAAGGCTTATGTTGGATTTCCCGGCAATTATTCTTTTGGGGATTTTTGCAAACTTTATGATTTATGATATGTCAATATTCATCCACAAATAGTTTTACCAAATTGCGAATTTGGTGGAAGCACAGAACTTCAGTCAAACAGAATCACTGAATATCCTCAGAAAGAGTTTTGGCAGAGATAAGCCCTATTGTCGAAAGACGCTAAATGTTTAGATTACAATTATATTAAATTGACACCAGCTGCTTTTGTTGGGTATGGAACCTCGTCGTGCATGAATTTCTGTCTATGCTACAGAATCGTGACTTCCTCATAGTAAACTTTCACACTCTTTTTTTCTCAAGAATCGAACCACCTCCCCTCTTCTCCTAGAATCCCCAACTTTTTTCCCAAAGAGCAGAAAAGCCTTGGAGCCAGTATTCTCCAGCGAGCCGAATACCCCTCTGGTACTACCCACCCCCATCTACTCCCGCCTCTTTTACCATTGACTTCAACCGTTTTCCAAACACCTTATCAGAGCTTCCTCCCTTCCTCATTGCTGTTGCTTACAGTACAGTAGTTTTACAGGGCAGTGGTTTTGCTTACAGTTTTAATATGCCTTGGTTACGACTTCTGAACAGTCTTCATAGTAGAGTTATACGACTGTACGATATGGCAGCAGCCTCAAGGTTACAAACGCGCATTAAATTTGAGGTCATTTCGGTTGAATTTACAAGGAAGGGTGATCTATTTATCACATCATATTTTTTTTCTCCCTCTCAAGTGCCCAGAGACCTTAGCTGTGGCCTGTTCTAATGCATTTGTCACTTCCCTGACCAGTTTAATCAAATTAAAGCAACACTATTACGAGTCAGAAGTTTGAAAAGATAGGGGCTGCCAATGAGCTAATCCCCCTGTTCTCTTGAAATAGCCTGAGGCCTCAAGTGGCTTTCCATGGAGGTGGATTAAAGGAGGAGAGACATCAAATAACTTTACTTGTCATGGGCTATTAAAAGTAATGTATTGTTTTTTAGATCAGATGCTTATCTCCATTACTGGCGAGAGGGAATAGCCAACAATAATTAGGGCTGGAGTGATGGCAATGAAAAGTTCATAGTAAAATATAGCAAAAAGATTTGGGCGTGTGTAACCTCAAATCTATGATCAAAATCAAGCTTGTTTGAACGTGGATTACCAGAAATTTAAAGACTGGAGGAGAAAGGAACAGGGATGACGGAAAGATGGTTTTGAAAGAAACTAATTAATAAGCAAAACGAAAAGAAAGTAATAAATAAGCAAAACGAAGAAGGAAATAAATTTTTAAAAAACAACGGTGGTCATTCATAAGTTATGAGGAGTGTGGCCCATGACTACAGGCCAGTATTATGCACACAAAGATCTTGGTACTCTCTCCGACACGACGATATCTAGAGCAGTACAGCTAATCTCCCAGTGACCAATCTCTCTCACACACACACACACACACACACACACACACACACACACANCACACACACACACACACACACACACACACACACACACACACACACACACACACACATTCCTGGAGTGGGGAGGTAACAGTTAACGACCTTGGCTCGCAATAAGCTTACCAGCACGAACGAAAGTTCTTGAACTTTTAATGATAAGGATCCAGTTCTGGGTCAGTAGACAGACAGCGCGTGACAAAACTGTTTGAATTTGGCTGGAAATAGAATGATTTTTATCCTGATCAAGATTTTAGCCCGACTAAAGGCTTTTTTGGGTTCCACCATCGTCTTTCTATTTGTCCCTATGAACCAACAGGTGAAGTTCTTATCAGTCGTGTCTGCAACGATCGGTTGGTTACTTCCCTGGTTCATAGATAGCAGGTGCCTAATATAGTTTTTAAAAAATCCTTAATCAATCAGAGTCAATAATAGCCGGGTATAAAGTCTGTTCTTTAGACAAATACACCGCAAAAGTGGTGAAATGCAGCAGCTCTGAATTTGTTTAAAAAAAAAAAAATTGCGGGCTCGTCGGCACGGGCTTGTGGTGTGCAAGACAATGTGAAGTATTTAACCCTGTAGGACCCATTGTGCCATATTTGGCACAGGAGGTCTGAGAATGTATCTTATTATGTTATGCCATTAATGAAATGGGATTCCTCAACGAAACAGTCTACCATACATATTATATCATGATTGACCTCATCTTGACAAATGCATTTAAACGTCAAAAGTTAAATTTCCTTGGCTCTGTGTTCATCCTAGCCATGCACAATGTTTACCTAATACATAGAAAAATGTATTTTCTAACGGTGTGTTTAATCTTGGGTCGTAGAGGGTTAATCCATTTTCATCTAAATTAAACTAAGTGCAGAAGGTACATGTCTGACCTCTACTGTGAATAGCAGTATTATAATCTGCGCTCAGTGGTGGCCCTAGATCTACAGACTAGTCTTGGCCATTTGGGAACGAACCTGAAGCTCGAGGAGAACATTTTATTAAATGGTTCAAAAAAGGCTCTTGGAGTTTGGCTCCTCCAACCTTATAGTCCACTAGAGCGGTTTCTCTTTTCGAAGACTTCCATACAACCCAAAACATGAAGAAGATCAGGGATGAGAGTTACATTTCATGTCTCAGCATCTACTATATTTAAATTGATACTGCTATTTACACAAATGCATTTTAGTGATATTGTGAGAGCAGTGAAAATGAAAGAAAATAAAAATAAAAATATCATTTTTATCAATTCAGAACATGCACTTTAACGATGGGATCTCTTACCTTCGTGAGAACTACCCTGGTTCTGCATGTTGAACGCCACTAAGGGTGCATTTAGCACCGATATACTAGTGTAATTCTTATGACCAGGTGCGTAGCGTGCATGTAATCTATGAATCCGAGATTACCAAGATAATATCTATTTGTTCAATACAGTTTAATTGATCTTCATGTTTTTTAAAAATGTTCAAACATTATCTTCTTTCTATTTCACCTATGAGCCATTTACAAGCATTGAGAATACGATTTTTGTCAACGGCAGCTAGTTTTTTTCGCCGGTAATCTGAGAGTCTATACACTGTCTCACAAATTCAGCGCTCCAATAGCCACTGTGCAATCATCTTAAGGCAATGTAAAGAGAAAAACCTTTCAAAAAGGTACCAAATAATCTGAGAGAAAAGTTTGCTTATCGGCTAATCTGATGGCCTTTTGTGTTTCTTTTTATACACAAGATCGCCTCAGCGCACGACTTCCAGGATTTTTTTTTCTTTCAGCGATGAGAGGTTGATTGCTTAGACCAAGTCAGGGTTTCCAGATTTTAAACGCCCATGGCTCCCAAATAACTGACTGGCTCCTTGGTTCTTTGTTAGTTTAAATGGAGTTACGTAAAAACTGATTCATTTCTTTTACAAAAAGTATATATAATGTTTTTAGACATAACCATTGGTGGTTTCAGACAGCCGGCAATCGGTGTTTATGCTCTAGTAGAAGGAAGAATATCTGATGCAACTGAAAATAACAGCATATGAAATACGCAACTTTTGATATCAACAAATGAGCTTGGTATGCAAATCAAAAGATATGTCTAAATCTTGCCCTTTCCCCTCTCACCCCCACCCCACCCCATACACACACACACACACACACACACACACACACACACACACACACACACACACACTCACACACACACACACACACATACACATACACACACACGCACACACACATACACCAAACAAAAAAAAATTGGATATAAGTGCTAGACTACCAACAACAACAAAAAATAAAATCACCCTCGCTACGACCCTGCTTATTACAGTAAGAAATCCCATTGTTAATGGGTTAGTTCTCAGACGCCAACTGCTATGCACATATAGACAAACCCAGTGATGCAACCAGATCTCAAACTCATATTCATCTAAATAACAGGATCATTATAAGATGAACAATAATTTCGCAGCAGTGCTTTTGAAATAATCTGCCCCATTGTGTAAGGTCTGTCCTGAGGACATAGATATTATGCCGAGTGGCGTATAAGAGTGTTTCAAATGCAAATAGTTACATAGTTTTGCTAAGAAGTTTAAGCTGGTTAAGATGAATTCATGTGGTAATGAATGAGGAGTTCAAGAACTTAAGCTCTTACGTACGCTATGAAAACTACGGTCTTTCCATGTCACCACAATGTAGAGTTTTTTCCCCACGCCTCGCTTTTGTAGAATCGACGTCAGCACCAAAGAGATACCACGCAGTCGGTCTGCCAGCAATTAAAATATACAAACACTCAAACAAATATTTGGCCACTGTTTCAAAGAGCCCTACCTTTCGACAAATAGATTACAGCTATTCCATAACCTTACCCAGGCAACTACGGAAAGATGCTAATTTGCTTGAATTTGGCAGCTAAAATACCTATTCAGTTCAATGTCTTCATCAGACGCTAAGCCAACAGTATAAATTCAGCACTAGAGGAAATCAAGAAAGTGAGGACGGAAGGAAGAAAATGAGGAAAGAAAGAGGAAAGAAGTGAAGAAAGTAAGAATAAAGGCAGAAAGAAAGAGCAGAAAACCGCAACTTAATTAAATACCTTTAAACTGTTAAGTCTTTACCCACTTCCTTCCTTCCTTTGTCCTTGTGCACATGCTTCTCCGAACCCCCACCTTTCCACTCGTTCCGGTAATATTCACATCCCTCCCTCCCTCTCACCTTTATGTTACAGTGTTTTAACGTTTATATGCTTATATTACAAGTTTATATTTTGACTGCACACAGCTATATATATAGCATTATACATATGGATCTAAATACATTCTCCAGTCAACATGAAAGAGGCACCAGATCTACATTCGGAATAGAAACACATTTAATGTGTTACACTCTGGAGAGGCAGTTGTACAATAGAGCTGCCTTAGGAATAGGAACACATTCAATGAGTTACACTCTTGACCATGCTGAACATAAAAAAACTAATGACAAGAAAAACTTCTTACACTAACAGCATTTACCAGAGTCTTCCCTGCTATTCAGCATTATGTTTAAACACACTCTCAAACAAGAACAGAGAAGAGTTTGGAAGTCCTTGACAAAGTCAGTGTTACACAGTGTGTAGTCTAATGCGAAAGCATGTAAAGCAAAGTTTGTGCTGGTATGTTTGTAAAATATATTCAGTGACAAAAAGGGACAGGTTTACGTGACCCAAAAATCACTTTAGTGTAGCGTTAACCCAGTTTGGATGCACTAGACTATACAAGTGTGTCTAAATAAAACTACAGTAATGAAATACGAACCTGCTTTTCAGCTGCCAGTGCGGTGCATGAATGAATCAATGTTACTACTAACTGATGAATATATGTATGCTTTCGTCCAACATTACAAAAAGAAAAATCGCTGGTTTTTAGGTCTAAGTATGCTCAGTGCAAAGCTCTATATTAAAATTTGCGAAGAACTCAACAAACGGTTAAGGTTGCTTAACAAACAGGGATGATTATGACACTGACCTCCAAGGTGATGCAGATAGATATGATGGAACAGACGATATTTTTAGTGGAAAGTATGAGAGAATGAGTAAGAGAGAAAAGGAGTAAGAGAGAGAGAGAGAGAGAGAGAGAGAGAGAGAGAGAGAGAGAGAGAGAGGAGAGAGAGAGAGAGAGAGAGAGAGAGAGAGAGAGAGAGAGAATACTAGAAATAAAATGTGCCTTTCCAATTTGATTGCGTGCAATAAATTATTCACCGGATCAAAGATTACACTCTCAGGGCATTGCTCTGTCTGGTACAAGCCTCTCCACAAAGCTGAAGTCTGTCAAATTGTTGTAATTGCTGAATGGTCCTCTAAAGCGTTACCACCTGTTTCAGACGTCACTCAGATTGCGTAACCCGTACATTTGTCATTTAAGTCTTCAGAATCTTCCTTATTGCAACGAAGCCGATCTGTAATCTACAACAGTATCAACAACAACAACAACAACAACAACAACAACAACAACAATAGCTACAACAACAGCAATAACAACAACAACAACAACAGGAACAACAACAGCTACGGCCTTAAGCGTATTCTTTACGCTAATCAACGAATACAGTAACCAACGCAGGCCTCTAAATTATAGCGTTTCCCGTAGCTACAACTTCACAAAGGATTATGCATACGGACCCTGGAAGTTTTAACCAACGGAGAAAGACCCGCTTCATACGATCTCCTCGGAAAATCTGCCCTGATTCATACAACTGTCTTCCCTCAGTGTCGCAAGAGGGCACTTGACTACTCAAAACAGAACGACGCGTGTCACCAGTGTCACCATGTAACAGTGATTCATTGCAGTCACAAAGCTGCATCTCACGAGCTCGCTTTCCAAAAGACAAAGTCCATAATTTCCGAATTTTCGAGGTGTTTGAGTTGGCGAGTAAATAGAAAATTCAGGACTTGGGACGAGAACATTGTAAATTTTTTTATGTTTTTTTTTTCAAAATACCCATGTACAGCATGGCGAATCGAGAGTATATGAGGTCATAGCTCCTAGTACCAATTATCATAATGAAGGTCTTTAGAAAGAGGTGCGGACAACCAGACAGGCCCACAATGACAGTGGTGGGATGATGATAATGAAGATGATGATGATGATGACGATGATGTGCTAACAGTGCGTCCAGTATTACTATTTCATTTCCCCATTCACTTCTGCCGAAACGTTTAGACTGTTGTTATATATTTTGAACTCAGAAAAAATTTTGCAGACAAAATTGATATCAGGTTAACGAAGTGTTTTAAATGTATCGCCTATTTTACAATGATGAGGATGTCTGATGATGATGATGATGATGATGATAATGATCAGAGTCTTGAAAAAGTGTTAAGAACGAAACTTTGCATATTTTTAATAAATTTTTTTAAAAGTATTGTGTCGTTGGGCAGAATCATATTTAGTTTTAATGATGATGATGATGATGATGATGATGTTGATGATGATGAATGGTCTTCACGGAAACACTGCATATTTTCTAAGAACGTTCAGTTCATATCAGTACTTCATACAGCACAATCCTTACCTGTTCAAAAGCATCCAACCGTTGAAATTTAGGACAGTGAACTCCTTACTCCCTCTGCAGTCCCTCCTTTTATGCAGAGCATTTCGTTAAATATGTCAACGGTATTAAACTAAGCTCCCATTATACAGTGTAGTCTCAATAAAATTAACAATAAGGATTAACACTTACGGGAAATCAGAAGTACCGGAAATGAAACTAGATTATATACGACCTCGCAGCTCTGTAAATTGAGAGCAGGTTAGACCAGAATTAACTCCACTTCACACAGTTCTGTCACGACAGAGAACGGTAAAGAACTACTTCGACGCCAGGCAAGCACGACCTTATTATCAAAAGAGACGTTCTTAATGTTGGGAAATAGATCTCGAGAATGAATTGCACATCATTTTTCATTTTTTGTCGTGTCATGGAGCCTGCCAGGTAAAATGTACATAAAAAAAAAAAAAATGGGGCTGCTGTGTTCAACCAGTTTATACCGCACCGCATCGTCAGTGCATTCTCCTCTGCTTAATCGCAATCTGGCTATTCGGAGCATACACGTAAAATCCTAAATTTTGTCATGCTCATTCTGCATTTGCCTAAATTACTTTTTTAGCATCCAGGGACTCTCCCACCTAGTCTTTGGCTTCAGGCCAGGGGAAGGAAACGAAAGGACCTAGGTACCTATGAGAGAGTTCCTAATAGCGTGGCCGAGTAGTCACTCCAGATCTGAAGGTCGTGAGTTCGATTCCCAACAACGGTCATGTTATAAGTACCTTGGGAAAACATTTCATTCACATTTGTTCTTAGACCACTCACCCGTCTATAAAATGGGTACCTGGCTATAGGCAATGGAAAATGTAAGAATGCCAGCGATCGGCGAAGGTGAAAGGAAGTGGCATTGAATGGTCCCCAGGGAATTAACAATGTTTTAGAGTGATCGAGCCTGCCGGGATAATAATAGTGTGAAGTCAGGTGAGCGGGCATTAGCCTACATACGAGACTTATAAACCGCATCATTGTAATTAATATAATGATTGTGACAAGGGTGCTTTTCCTTTCCCACCCCTCCTCTAATCCTTCTACTGACTTTAACCCAAGCAGTAGATGGGAGATTCTCTGGATATTGCTAAAATGACTTAATGCAAATCGTCATACATTTGCCTAAGTCAGTTATTGAGGTTTTGAGAACTTTGGCCCTCTCAACCTGTTGCTCAGAGCAAAATACTGAGGCACATGGGGTTTAGCTTATAAATGTGGGACATAATCAGTGAGTCAAAATTCAACATTTATTTTAAGAGGAAAAAGAAGATAAATGGAAGATAAAAGTCATATAAACAACTCCAATCACTATAAAAAAATGACTTAAGCAAAGTGGCATGAGCATGACAAATTTTCAGGTAACAGGCTACTGTGTCATCTTCTACTTAAAAGCCACTGGGTAGTCGCAGGTTTTTAATGGATGCCAGTGCGTTGCGATAAAATGGGGTTTACTGCATTTCAAGAAGTACAGATGTTATCTCTGAGGAACTGGAATATAAAAAAAAATGACGCCAGTGATATCGTTCTGATGTCGTCAAGAGGTGGCGAATTCTATCTTAAGCAGATAATGTTTGCGGAAGTCTATCTTGTGCATGGGTCAAATGAATCTGAGATGTGTTTGCTCGTGGATGTTCTATAACATGCTTCTGAAGCCAGAAAATTTTAATAAAGAGGTAAACTTTATGTAGGAGTAAACTGTTTTACCCTTCCCAAATATATTATTCAAACCTATTCCTTTGTAACTCTTTTTTTTCATTCACTAATGACACCCAGATAACGATACTATCATCTGTGTTGGCTAATTCATGTAGTCTGTTGATAATCTGCATGAGTGAGTTATTATCTTTACATCTTAAAATCGTTAACCAATACATTATTATACGCATCTGACGCACCGAAATCAAAGGCAGAAAACACCCGTTTCAGGTTACAAAAGCCTAATCCAATTTCCCTCTTTGAGCCAATAAACTGTTTTCTCTACTGTAACTTACAAGAAATTCCACAATCGCTAAGTCTTATTTAATTATTTGCAGAATTCAATGAGCTTATTAAAAATGATGTTCAAAATGTAGGTCTTTCAGTTCCTTTTCGAGCTGCGAACCGATACATCGAAAAGTGTAGACAAGTTAACCAGTTTCCTTAACGACAAGTGCTCCGCAGAGAAGGCCACACCGAAACCGAAGTGAATGACCCAAACTTTAGGTTTAATTTACAAAATCAGGAGAGAATGTAAATTAATTCGCAGGCAAGTTCACAAATCTAGGGCCCATTCTCCACAGATTTTTTACTGCCTTCCTAACGCATACGACGACATGTTATTTTCAGCCAGTTAGAAGTCTGTAACTTCATTATATACGTGCTGTATGATTATAGTGCAGTGCACTACCTGTCTATCGCGCTCTCGTAGTTTTAATTACATCCTCAGAATAGATGTTTATTTTCAGCTGGTCTCCGCAGGGCACCACCCTTAGGATAAATAGTCCCAAAATGGCACATGTTCACTACAGATTGCACCAAATTTGGGACACACCAGCCTGGGTATTTAGTCGCTTATAAACCCTCCAATGGGCAAAACAACTTTTTTTGTTGTTTTTGTATAGAATAAAGTGACTGAGTTTTAACCTGGTATTTCCAAGTCTTGTTCTCAAGCAACATATCAGGAAACTTGGAAGGGTATCTCTGAATTTCATGATGTTACAACACAATCTTGAGAATCTATTCACCTTGTCATGGTGCATTTTTTTTTCTTTTCAAGAGCTTAAAAATAGTTCGTTTGAAGATACAAATAATATGTAGATATGTTGTCAATCCCTTCATGGATCTTGAACCGGAGAACGTTGTGCACCAAATTGTGCTAACCCAGTGTGTCAGATCACATAAAGCGATGACGTCACAACACATAATTAATGTATTGGACGGTATCTTTGCCATTGTGCAGTTAATTTTATTTGTCGATTTTGGATCATATAGATTATGTTATGTCGTATTTTCTGATGAAGCTATGTGGAAGGTGGACAGGGCCGAGATAGGCATTCTTGTGATTTCATTTTTGGTTCTCAATAAATGAAAGTTGTACTGACACACTGGATGACTTAAGTTTGTAATGAGTTGTGATCAGAGTAAATGAGACTGTCATAAATCTTAACATATATATAGGGTTAGATTTCTCGGAGACCATAAACTACACATTAATGTTTCATCACTTCGACACCTCTTGTATTCAGACAATCTCTCCCCCTTCCTCTCGCATACTCAAATCTACTAAAATTCTCTGGTTCCACTTCTTTTCTTCTCTAACTATAATTTAATTGTACATCTGGCAAACTTAAATTAATAATGATAGTAAGCTTGCGCGTTAAAGTTGGTATCTCTTACCATCGTAAGAATTACATTAGTGCATTGGTGCTGAATGCACTCTAAAGGCGCGTTCAACATGCTAATGTTAGTCTTACGATGGTAAGCTCTTAAATAATGAATGCTACCTCTGGATTTTGAGTTCTTAATGTCCCACTTATTTCAATTCCATTTTGGGAGCTAAAGATAATAATATGAAGGTGCTAATATTTGTTTTGTTTCATTTTTGGCTGCTTAAGGTTTTCTACATCTCATTAATTTATCCAAAGGTCTCATGCCGAAATGCTTTCTACATTGTGCCCGAAAGTACAGACAAGGTCGGATCTCTCCCTATCGAACCACAGGAAACCAATCCATAATTCTGAGCTTATGGGATGGTCTAGTTCCGAGTAAATTTTGATACTGAAAATAAAGAATATAATAGTGTACTTAGACTATGCAGGATTTGAGAGAATCTCAAGTACTAAGTCTTACTGTGAGGATATGGCCTTAGGAAGCGACAGACAAGAAAAGTGTACACTATTTAAATTAGGGAAAGACAAAGTTAGTGAGAGTGTGAGACAGAGAGAGTGAGACAGAGAGAGTGAGACAGAGAGAAAGAGAAAGAGACGGAAATGTCAGTTACTAAAGGTAACTGTCAGTTATGCAAATGATTTTTTTTTCTTTTCATTCATTCTTTCTGAACTGATGTGACATTATTTTGTATGTGGTTGGCACTGGCATTAAATAAACACACTTAAATCAAAACTGAACTTGAACTTAAAACCGCACCATCCGAACATTAGCTTCGGTAGGGACTCCCGGCCTACACATCCAAGATCCTCTGACAAAAGAATGTATGTTGATTTTCTGGCAAAAAGTCAAAATTGACTCTGTGTGTGTGTGTGTGTGTGTGTGTGTGTGTGTGTGTGTGTGTGTGTGTGTGTGCGCGCGTGTGTGCGCGTGCGCGCGTATGCGCGCGCACATTCATAATCTTTAGTCAGAACTCATCTTCCAATAAAAAAATTTTTGCCAAATTGCGGGAATGCCATTGATATTCTTCAAAGAACATAGACAAGACTTTTATTGAAGAAAAGAACTATACATTCACACAGGATACACTCAGTTGTCTCAAGAGCAGTTATGGCAAAGATAAGCCATGTTGTCGGAAGACGTTAACGATAGTCGTGGACACCGCGTTGACTCAGATGGATATAATATGTGCTTTCATATTTCAAACTACCTGGGTATCCCGATGTGACCGAGAAAAGGAAAAGGAAGGGAGAAGGGGGAATACCAAATATCCACTGAACAATTTTTATTGTCTCCCCATCTCCTCCCCCTTTCCCCCACTTCTTTCTAGCCAGGTATAACAA
>JAWQUT010000296.1:153662-202326 GCA_033807755.1 Ellobium chinense | reverse complement strand
CAACCAACCAACCAACCAACCAACCAACCAACCAACCAACCAACCAACCAACCAACCAACCAACCAACCAACCAACCAACCAACCACCCAACCAACCAACCAGCGGAATGTACATTTTGCGATATTGATGGAGGCCGTTAAATTAGCAGTTTGTAGCGTCCGCAGTGCTGGTGGATTACGCTCCTGTTCACAAATAGCATACTGGTTGGGTTTATAACTATTTTATGTATATATTTTAAAACTTTCTATCATTTTATATTATCGTCCTATTGTTGATATGATAATTATGCAAACATTGTACAGTTGTAGAAGGTAATGAACGATAAAGCAAAACATTCAGTCAATATTTTCAACCCAGTACACAAGTCAGTAAAGTCATATCGCAGTCGTGCCACATGAAAATTATGTATCACATGAATAAGAATCTGCAAGTACATCAACATGAAATGTGTCTACATTGGAAGATGTAACAAATTCTGCAAATAGATCTATATGTGTTTACATTGGAAGATGTAACAAAATCTGCAAATAGATCTATAAGTGTTTACATTGGAAGATGTAACAAAATTTGCAAATAGATCTATATGTGTTTACATTGGAAGATGTAACAAAATCTGCAAATAGATCTATATGTGTTTATATTGGAAGGTGTTACCGTCTACAACAAACACGTGAACATATCGTGTCATAAAATGTAGGCCTGTTTATGTACATTGCCACCATACCATGTAAGAACTTCCTTTTTGGGAAGACGTTCATTTTCTGCTAAGACATGCCTTCGATAAAAGTAATTATGTCTTCTTGTAAGTAGAATGTCTCTCATCCGTCCTCTCTCACCTTCCTTGCCCGCCCTCCCCCACCCCAGGCTTTTTCCTGTTTCTGAGTACATCAGGAGCTCAGACAAATGCAGATTATTAAAATTTTCCTGCAAAATCTGTACTTCCTTCTAACCCTTGACTTTAGAAACATAGTAAAATATAATGCATTATGTAATCTTGATCCNTAGAAGTTTGGTCAACAAGACATTTGACGAAGCATTCTTTTTCGGACCATGAAAGGGGCCCAATATAACGGAATATACCATCCCTGTCTTCCTCTGTAAACTGATGGCACTGTGTGTCTTTACTTTAAAAATTTTGCATGTGCACCTCCCTTTCATTTGTCGCGCTGGCTTTTCAGTGCCATGACAAACGTACTCCTGTCCTGTTTCACGTAGATGTTTTCCTTTGTTTCCTGTCCATTCACTCGGGCCTTTCCTCTTTGTCGCGCGGTATCGTTGTCTTCTAGTTCAGCAGCTGTTTGTATGTTGATTTCTGATTCAACTGCGATGTTGATTCTGGTTTGGCTGTGCCTAAGAATTCTGGAACAATGGACGAAGGCTGCACAGGAACATGGGCATCGACATTGCGTGGAGCTGATGGTAAGGGCTGTTTTTGAGATGATTTAAAAGAGTCGTGCAGGATTGTCGGGAGATTGATTTATACAACGAACTATGACATCGGGATGAATACCTCAACCAACTAGAAACTGTAGTTGACAACACCAGTATTCGTTATCGGTGAATAATATAACGCTTATAACACATGTCTCACCGCTCAGGTTTCAGATAGCCGATCCTATCATTCCCGGCTACTCGAAGCGCGTAGTTAGCCGATTATAAAATTATCAAAATTAATGTTTTTCCACTGCCCTGTGTTTTCTGAGATTTTTATAGGATGTAAAGGGTTGCATGATGATTCAGTTTAGCCAAAAAAAAATTTTTCAAAAATTTTGCAGTTAGCCGATTCTATCATTCCGCCGACGATATGTAGGTTTATTACCCGGAGACGCATCGGTTTTGTTTGGGCTGACCTATATATATTCGTTACTGGTACATCTTCGCCAGTTTCCCCCTATTGGTCATTCTTTAAAACTCTTACTATAAGTCAAGACAGACCTATCCACGACTGCGTGTAATATTGTGAAAGTTCTCAAACAAATATATTATGAACATGCATCTTGCATTCTCAGGTATCTTCTTTGCTGTCATCTGTGTCCCCACACATGAGATTTTCTTGCTCGTGTACTGTTCTTGCTTCAGACATCTGCCAAACATTACAAAGGTGGCATTATTTAAGAGGTTGTGAATAATGAAGTGTTATGCTTGAGTTTTTGCATGAGATGATATCTCTGCATACTAAGGTCAGTGATATTGCTTGTGCTAGATTATCAACTTTCTGTGGTTATTTTGCCAGAGAAAACATCCAACATTATGTCCTATAAACGGCGGTCTATCATATATACCTCAACTTGCCTTTCATGTCATGGCCGTGTGAGATACGTAACTTCCCACTTCATTGAGAATACTACTTCCGTAAGTCAGTAAGTGTTAATACGGTGTAAATCTTATGCTTGCAAGTAATCACTTCCAAGACTTAAAGATTCTTGATATAAACAGGCAAAACTTTAAGTGGGTCCTTGACGGGTATAGGGCTCTGGGACAACTGCACCATCTGCCTTCGCTTATACATCATTGTCCCCCAATTAATGAACGAAGTAACCCTAAGGGGGTCCTTGACTGGTGTGGGGTCCTGGGATAATTGCGTCATCTGCTCACTGTCCACTAATTAATAACGAAGTAACCATTAGAAATGCCTGAGAGCTGCGCTGCCCTTGATATGTTGAGCCTCTCGGCCGACTAAGCACTGGAGGATTGTCTCCAATAGTTTGTCCTCTATGCTTTTCACGTACTTGGAAAAAAGATAATCTGCTTTAAATATAGACCTCATATGCATGGGACTACCAGTATCCTCTACAGTAATTCGGATGATCATTAATCGCCAAGCATAATTAATCATACCTCATTACAATACACTGACAAGAAAATGGGGATGGGATGGCATGGAATGGGATGGGATGGGATGGACAGGCGGACGGGACGAATGAATGGATGGATGGATGGATGTATGGATGTATGGTTGGATGGATGAATGAATGGATGGATGAATGAATGAATGGATGGATGGATGGATGGATGGATGGATGGATGGATGGATGGATGGATGGAGGTATGGATGAGTAACTCTTCTTACATAACCATTCTTCCATCCTGGTCCTGTACCAGCCGGCCTATCCAGATTGGAGCTAAAACATGCCCGACGAGGGGGAGGGGGAGGAACTGGCAGGGTGTATTTACCTCCCTGTAGAAAATTAACAGTGCAAGTTATCAAGAAAAACAGAGAAATCGAGATAACTTTATTATTAACAGAGTACAGAGATCATATCATAAAAAAATTGGAGTAACAGAGAAACAGAAAGAAGCAGTCGAAGATAAAAGGCAAAGGCACACCAGAGTGCTTTGAAGGGTTAGAGCATGATTGAGCCCCTTGCTCGTTTATAACTTCTGGTGAGTGTGGGAGGGTGATGGATCTTTGGATGCACATAAAGACGTAGGTCGAGAGAGAGAGAGAGAGAAAGAGAGAGAGAGAGAGAGAGAGTGAGGGAGAGAGAGAAAGAGAGAGAGGAAGGCAGAATGTAAAGGTAAAAGATTTACGTCATTGCTCATACTTTTATCCAAGTGTACATATTTCATATCTCTCTCTTTCCCTTCTGCTTCCTTTTTTCCACTACATGGAAAAAAAAATCGTACACAATTAAGGTTATTATTATTATTATAATCTTTTTAAAAGAAGTCACGCGTAAGGTCAAGTTTCATTTCACACAAATGTATTCAGAAAAAAATTCTAGTTCAAAGGCGTTGTAGAGAAGTGCTCCTAGAGAGGTTTGGAGGAGGGGGCGGGGGGTGAGGACCATATGTAGAACCAGTGGTTGCTGAGGCATATATAGTTGGGAATGCACCCACAGCTGAGTTTGAGAGACCACATACTTTCTGGAGAGCCTCAGGTTTCCAGGGGAAAAGGGTCATTATAATCACATAATCACTGATTACTCTTCGAGATGTTCTTGGCCGAACCAGTGCTCTCGTCAGTGAAGACCACGGTTGAACTTAACTGAGAGCTTGCGCATTGACGATGGGATCTCTGACCATCGTAAGAATAACATCTGTGCATTTACGCTAAAGGCACCCCAAGTAGCGTTTAACATGCAGTATTAATATAATTCTTACCATAGTAAGAGATCCCCTTCTTAATGCGCGAGCTATTTTATAGTTTGAGTACTGTAAGGCCAACTCTTGCTTTGCCCTTATTTCAGAACCTGAACATCTTTACTGTACGCTCACATGGACTTTTCAAAAGCATTGATTATATGAGGGAGAGAAGAGAGAGAGAGAGAACGAGACAGAGAGAAAGAGAGAGAGAGAGAGAGAGAGAGAAAGAGAGAGAGAGAGAGAGAGAGAGAGAGTGAGAAAGAGAGAGAGAGAGAGAGATTGACACTTCTTCAGCAAAATGTTATGTGATTTTATCCGGAACTGAGACAAAGCAATGATTTCATTTGGAGGCAGTGGGTACCCGATAATCAAGCATTCACATTGACGGTGGCTCAAATAAAAATGTCATACCAGGTGAAATCCGGCGCGTGGAAGAAACGTGTGAATGTGTACAGCTATACGAGGTTGGCTATTCTATTTGTTGAAATGTTTATCTGGCATATAATCGCTTTGTCATATCTCATTTCTCCGACAATGATTACCCTTTCAAACGAGCCAACATTCGCCCCTGCAGGCACCCAACTTTAATCTTATCTACGCCACTGTGGCTAAGATAACAGTCATGCCATCTCTCTTTTAAAGACCTTTTATGCCTCAGCAATAATCCCATTCTTTTCTACGCGATATTATGTGTATATATTTGACTAGGGCGTGTCGGTATAATCGTATTTTTTCCCACTTCATAAGTTGTACAAGGAGTGCAAAAAAAAAACGCGTATTTTCCCACCTTACCTTTTTCGTTATATTCTTCTTCCTCATTCTCAGTTTCCGCTGTATCAGGTATTCTAGTGATGACGTAATCATGGACAAGACCAGGCCACCAATCAAAATGTGGAATATTCCAGACACATTGCTCAGTGTCAAGGCGCTTTGGGTCCCCGTGGATTCCTGGGAAAGCACGAGGAATAGGGCGTGTCGAACATTTTTATGCATTGTCAGGAATTTGATAAATCACATGATGTTTTTGGAGCAGATCCGGACAGGAGGGTGAATCCAGGAAGTTTTAAAAGAGACTTGTTCTCATAGGTCTAGATTTTCGGGGAGATAACTACAGAAATATTTAACGAACGGGAAATTTAGCATTTTTTAAATGTTTATCTTTCCTGGTGGAGTCGGGGCTGTACTAACTTAATGCATCTGGTTATTATTGCCAACACTATGAGTTTGCATATATAAGTAATAAAAAATGTCCAGCATACTTTTGAATTTAAAACGCATTTATATAGATTAGAACCTCAACATTTGTATTGCGCTAGTTAAAGTCTTATAGTTACAGACTTATAATCGGATGCAAAATAGCATGTTGTCATATGCTTTAGGAAGACAATAAAAAAATCTGTGGAGAATGTGGCCCTAGATTTGTGAAACTACCTGCGAGTTAGTTTGATTCTCTCCTGATTTTGTAAACTAAACCTGACGTTTGGATCATTTACTTCGGGTTCGGTGTGGCCGTCTATGCGGAGCACTTGTCGTTAAGGAAACTAGTTAGCTTGTTTGCACCTTTCGACGTATCGGTTCGTAGCTCGAAGAAGAAATTAAAGACCTATACTTTGAACATAATTTTTAATAAGCTCATTGATTCTGCAAACTATTTAAGAACACTTAGAGATTGTGGAATTTCTTGTAAGTGACAGTAAAGAAAACAGTTTATTGGCTCAAAGAGGGAAATCGGAATAGGCTTCAGTAACCTGAAAAGAAACGGTAAAAACTAATCCTTCATGTTTTTCATCCAGGGAAATTATTTTTTAAGATGCTAGAAAGTCTGCTCATAGGGCAACTCTCATGGGGGCTATAGATACTGCCAGCCAGCCAGCTAGCCAGCCAGCCAGCCAGCCAGCCAGCCAGCCAGCCAGCCAGCCAGCCAGCCAGCCAACCAACTTNCAAAATGTGGAATATTCCAGACACATTGCTCAGTGTCAAGGCGCTTTGGGTCCCCGTGGATTCCTGGGAAAGCACGAGGAATAGGGTGTGTCGGACATTTTATGCATTGTCAGGAATTTGATAAATCACATGATGTTTTTGGAGCAGATCCGGACAGGAGGGTGAATCCAGGAAGTTTTAAAAGAGACTTGTTCTCATAGGTCTAGATTTTCGGGGAGATAACTACAGAAATATTTAACGAACGGGAAATTTAGCATTTTTTAAATGTTTATCTTTCCTGGTGGAATCGGGGCTGTACTACGTTTAATGACCATCTGGTTATTATTGCCAACACTATGAGTTTGCATATATAAGTAATAAAAAATGTACAGCATACTTTTGAATTTAAAACGCATTTGTATAGATTAGAACCTCAACATTTGTATTGCGCTAGTTAAAGTCATGTAATGGTAAAAACTAATCCTTCATGTTTTTCATCTAGGGAAATTATTTTTTAAGATGCTAGAAAGTCTGCTAATAGGGCAACTCTCATGGGGGCTATAGATACTGCCAGCCAGCCAGCCAGCCAGCCAGCCAGCCAGCCAGCCAACCGACCAACTTATTAGACAGCTGAAAACCAGTAAATTCAAGTGCTCACCATCCAGTGATACCAGAAGCAAATCTCTTCCTACAAGATCAGGAACTACCCCAGTGAATTTACTTATGGCACATGGCACCAAGCTTAAAACACTTTGGCTCATGCGGAACTTTGACAACTGAGAATTCGAGCTGTAAAGATAAGGATCTCTTACCATAGTACAAACTACATAAGTGTCTTGGTGCTGAATGCACCCAAAGTAACATTAAAAACGCAGAATTAATGTAATTCTTACGAAGATAAGAGATCCCATCAGTAATGCACAAGCTCCCAGCTGACCCGAACAGCGAAAGCCTAGATGCTGCCATGTTGATGTAAAGAAAGACGAAAACAAAAGAAAGAAACAATGTTGAGATTGTGGCTCAACTCAGACCATGACCTCAGAGACTGCCTAGCAGACTGACTTGGCAAGGCAAGACAATGTAGAAGCCCGTCAAAAGTTAAATGAAATGAGCTAAGAATTTTATTTGCTATAAAAAACTGAACAAGAAATTGTACAATGGCTGACTTGGCTTTATATATGTCGTCTAGGGTGAGGTGGCCCTATTTACAGAAATCCAACAGAGAGCCAAAGAATGTCATCGTTCGTCCAAACAGTCTCCCCTTTACCTTGCTAACACTCTGGTCTCCGCACTGACCCTTGTCATACCACCACTTCTGTTGGAGCTTGATCAACTCGCCCTTCTCCTTCAGAGTTAGCACAGCTATGTTGATGTTGTGTCTGCAATGACAATGACAGTTAATAATGACGATGATCTTTATTAGCAATCCTTTTAAAAGGAAAAATGCATAATATGGAGTATTCCAATGTCAAGATTTTTTTTTATTATCATTATTCTGATGATAAGAAACTAAAGAACATTCGTATTCGCATCCTCACACTTCCTACGCCAACAGTTCCATTATATAAGATACAAACAGTGTTGATTAACTTTTTAATTAGTCTGTAGTATAATTTGTGCTTTTGAAGAGTTTTGTTGTCTTAAAACACATTTGGAAAGTTATAGTGGTGTATGGTTTTAAATGGGATTTCCGTTTGGCTGTTAGATAAGGGCAAATTAATGGGCAGTGGAATACATCACTTACATCGTCAAGGCAAAGACTACACTTTCTCTCATCAAGAGTAAGCCAATAACATCTTCGCGTTTCAACTGGCAAAGTGTGATAAAAGAATCTAAAGTTTGTTAAGCTAAAGGGATTGTTTCAGCAGATCACTTAAACAGGATTCTAATTCAGGTGAAGTTTTTATGGCCTTATAGAAAGGTGTTTTGCATATTTATTTTCAATTTCGGCACTGAAACCTCAAAAAAAGATAAAAAAGGGAAAAAAAGGCAGTCCAAGAGCATAATAACTTTGCAGCTATGAGATGAAATGTTAAGATAATTTCAACATAAAATTTTGTGAGTCGTTCTTTAAGCTGCAGCCCAATACTCCACTCACCCTTCAACTCCACGGTAAAGTGAAAATATTTCACTTAAGCTGAGGGGAGAGTAAAACTGAACTCTTTTTTCGGACAAGCGTAAAGAAGTCTTTCTGTGCAATCAAGTGTATACTGCTCAAAAAATTTAGGCGTTAAGAAAGATGTGATTAAATGGAATTTTAAAGTAGAGAATCCAACTGGGCTCTCAATATGATGATTAAACTGCATTTTTTTTCTACCTGACATAATATCATGAGAGATGATCTAAAGGGGGACAAATATGCTGAGTCAGCCTTAAGATTGTAGGCCATTGCCAACTCATCACTCTTAGATGGCTAGTGGCCTAGCATATGGTGGGAGGAGGGTGAGGGGCTACTTTCAAAGTTGGGCTGATCCGAGTTCATATGAACGTTGTTTGTGAACTTAGTTCAGTTAACGTGAACTTGCACAGAGCTTAACACCTGGATCTGAATTGTAGCTATATTGGATACTTGAGCTAAACTTTAATTATCTACATAAAATTTCAGTTCAGTTCATATCGGGATCTGATCTGAACTGAAAAACACTCAGTTTTCATGCAACTGGAGTAAACTTCATCTTAACGGGATCTCATCTGAACTAAAAAACACTCAGTTTTCATGGAACTGGACTATACTTCATCTTAGTGCTCTTTTCTCCTTAGTGAACTGAATTTGATCTGAACTGAAGTTTTTGATGAAATGCCCAGCCTTTGCTACTTTGTTCGAAAAAGGAGGCCAGGGTTAAATGAGACATACTCATTGTGTGAGTGAGGTGTTCTAACAATAACAAAATAAATGTCAGTAATGAGGGTGCCAAAGGTCAGCGGAAAAGCCCCAGGCAACAAAAACTACCTGAGAGGATAGTTAATATAAGTTGCCACTCCATATCCCTTAGTATCCAGATGATCGCCGACCATCATGGTGTCACAGGGTTCTTGTTGGCCATAGTAAGAGTTCATGGCTGACTCCAGAAGAAAAGCGTAGGTGCCTTTTGATTTTCGAACCTACAGTAGAAAGAAATGAGGGATTGTGCATATAAACTTTCAGAGCTTCTTTTTGTTGTTTTTTTTTCATATTTCTTCACCCTCTTTTCCCTCTCCCTTTTTATCTTTGTATGTTTTCTTACTTCCAAATCCGGCTTCGTGTGTCTTTATCTGTCGTAATCTATCTTTTTCATTCTTCATTTTAACTTCAAATCTCATCAGCAAAAACATTTGCTCGCCTTCAAATTTCTCACTCCACTCCACTCCACTCCACTCCACTTCATTCCACTCCACTCCACTCCACTCCATTCCATTCCATTCCACTCCACTTAACTCCACTCCACTCCATTCCACTCCATTCCACTTAACTCCATTCAACTCCACTCCACTTCATTCCACTCCACTCCACTCCATTCCACTCCACTCCACTCCACTCCACTCCATTCCACTCCAATCCATTCCACTCCACTCCACTTCATTCCACTCCATTCCACTCCACTCCATTCCACTCCACTCCATTCCACTCCACTCCACTCCACTTCATTCCACTCCATTCCACTCCACTCCACTCCATTCCACTCCACTCCACTCCATTCCACTCCACTCCACTCCACTCCACTCCACTCCATCCCAGCCCTTGCAGCTTTTCATATGATGCAAGGAAATATATGTACTGTATGTATATATATATATATATATATATATATATATATATAT
Organism: Ellobium chinense; assembly: GCA_033807755.1. Classification (NCBI taxonomy): domain Eukaryota; kingdom Metazoa; phylum Mollusca; class Gastropoda; order Ellobiida; family Ellobiidae; genus Ellobium; species Ellobium chinense. Next base: position 192,521 of record JAWQUT010000296.1, on the reverse strand, counting down.
ATATATATATATATATANTATATATATATATATATATATCTTCCCTCATCTACTTCTAGGCATACCTACTTTATGAATGATCCTTATATACTGATAAGATGGATCTTCTCGCTTATAAAGCAAACATTTAGCACAGCGAGTACGAGGTTAGAAGAGAAACCAGCTAATATATAAACACAAGCTGTCTGGCTCAGTACGAGCTGGCCAAAACAAGTAAAAGAAGTGGACAAATAGATCAGAAAACAAAAAACTCTGAAAAACAGACAATCAAACAAAAATTCGTAGGTCCATCTACGGCAGTACCTGCTCGACACCGGCATGGTAGTCTTCAAAGAGAACTTCATCTTTCTTTTCCAACATTTCTTTCCTCATCTTGACAAAAGTTTCTACTTCGGATCTCTGGAAAAGAGATAGCATCGACATCTCTAAACCTATAGACCCGTGAAGGGGTGAAGGGAGATGCATTTTGTTATTCTAGGTAAACATAAAAACGTTGTTGACAAGATAAGTAACCAAACAAAATGTACAGCACTCAGTGAATGAATCCAGTCGTAATTCAAGAACCGTAACTCTCTAAATTGTTCGTGATGTTTTATTCTGCCAAAGTTATGGTTACTGTTAATCTGGAAACCATATTCAACTGTCTCTGTTGCTGTAGACATCAGCGTCCATTGGTATGGTATATGCATCCTTGAAAAAACTCATTTCAAATTTTTAATAAAGTATCAGATAGTACTTACACAATAATATTACTACCAGAATATAGGGAGTCAAATAGGATAAAGGGGGAAGTGCTCAAGAAGACAAAGGCAGAGAGAAAATGAAAGAAGGAAAGAAAGTCATGGGGTGGGAATCGAACCCGCGACCTCTGCGTCGGCACCCATCGCCTCGCCGTCAGTTTGGAATCAGGTAGACGTCTATACACGACCACGCCGCCACTCCAAAAAAAGTGGCTTAGTGGCCGGGGTCTTTTCCTTTACGTAGTGCTCCGTTTCAACCTTGTATTACACCTACCAGAATATATTTTTTTCCTGTGTGATGTCTCAGCACTATTTCCCTGCCGAATACCCGGCATCAGTTTTTGTTTATTTTGGTCATAAGCGATGCTACAAGAGAACCACCCAAAACCAGTGCGTTTATACTTTTTTCCACTCTATGATTATTCTACGCCTCGCACGACAAGTGCACATTTAAACTCACTGAAATTTTTAAAGAAAACTTTGCACTGCTGAATAGCGTCCAAAGCTTTGCCGGAACATGACCGGGTAGCTTTAATTACTAATGATCGTATTCATATTCTCTTTTGCCCAGACATTATCACAGCTGCCCTAGCATGGTAAAGTATTTAGCACGATTTGAAACCATTTATGCAGAATTGCTAATAGGCCTGTCAAGATTAGCTGAGAAAATAATTGAGACTGTGAGAACGTTGCAGAATGCCATAAATACTAAATAGATATAGTCTACTTTGTCATTTATTAGTTCATATGTGTGTCCTGTAGATGTTGGAATAGAGTGCTAGATAGAATAGACTGGTTAACTGAGTGGTGAGTAGAATAACTAATTGATCGATTGATGATGTGCTGATGGGTCGATCGATTTCGTGATCTACTGATTGATGAAAATTTGTTTGATGTTTAATCAGTACGGTCATTTATCATTATGTGTGCCCATACAACACTATGTGGTTTGGGCTTTTTATCAATAAACCTTGTACAAACCTTGAAAACCTTAAAACCTACTATATCTGCTCACCTTGAAGAAATCCCAGGAAGAGCCAGTCTTCTTAGTTCCGTACTTGATGGTTGGGTGGCCAACGAGATCGTCAGCCGAGTCTATGGCGACCACAAGCTTCTCAATGGTGAGGAAAGCTGCTAAGTTAGCGGTGTAGGAGGAGATGATGATTAGTGTGAAGAACCACCAGGCGGAACCAATGACGCGCCCGGAGAAGGATCTGGTAATATTGGGAAGTGCGGAATTACATGATTGCAATGGCGGTATGTAGCAACGGTTTCCAAAGTGACTAATCTTTGAGCAGCTCGTACCCAGGCCATACCTGTCTGTGAACGAATCCAAAAACCTCTGAAGTTACGTCTCCGATCCTGCTCCACTTCTGCAATGTTCACTAATTCTTTCCCTTTCTGTATCCATCACTTTGAGTCACCCTTCCTCACTGTCAGTTTGGAAACCGCTGATACATGAAAGAGGCATTAGTATTCGATATCATACTATCTGCAAATCAACCCAACAGAAATTACCTTAAGTTTAGATAATATCATCCATCAAGTGATTCATAAACAACGTTGGAGATATATCTGAATCTTTCTTTGCTCTTTTTCGCCACTCTCTGGACAACGAAGCTTGATTCCATGCCATCACATAATATAAATACAGAATCATAGGAACACAGACAGCATTCCAAAGCAACATAGCAATCTATTATAAATTAGAATCATAGTGTATTTATTGGCCAAAGCCTCTTAACAAGCCGATGATTTCAATTGCTCTCTGACCATCAAAACTGGTTATCCAATATAGAGGCACATGAATTCCAGTGATCATAATTATGAAGCTTTGTCGAGATGTCATTTCTCTCTATCACATGTTTCCAACCCCCAGTGTTTACATCTTAATGGAAACAATATCTGCGCACTGTGGACTAAACTGTATGTGCTCAGTTCCCCGACTGAAAACCCAGGGAACAGCTTCTTAACTAGCTAGTTTGCTATTGGATTATGGATACTTCTTGAGCTTCCTGCAAGCTTGTCCTTACGTTCACTCATTCCTGTCACTCTTTGTAAGTATGTGGTGCTCATTCATTTCTGACTCTTTGTAAGTATGTGGTGCTCATTCATTTCTGTCACTCTTTGTAAGTATGTGGTGCTCTTTCCATACCTTCTCGTCCTCCTTCATCATCTTCCATGTCAATTCTTTCAATACATTTGCCTTGTCATATTTCATGGTCCTAGACACCTGTGCATTTCCCACCAACCCTTGACGCCAAATTTCACCGCAATTTCTCACCACACCATGATGGATATTTTGGGAGTGTTGGGTTATTATGAACTCCTCAATAGACGTTCGCTGCCCTCTCTGCTACAGACGTCTCTGCAGGATCTTCTTTGCGGAATTTTTTGAGAGTTTGGTCAAATGAGTAATCAGGCTTGCTTTATCTTAATAATGCAAATTCACGTAAGCAACCGTTGCCTGGGTTCAGGTTGAGACTTTTTATTATATACAAAACCTACGCACTAAGTTCTTAAAAGACATCCATCCTTTCTCTTCATTTTCCTCAACAGATATTTTTGCTGACATTCTGATTCTCGATTAAAAAAAGAACAAAAAAAAACTCTACTCATTATGCTTGTTTCTTCCAGTCAATGTTTTAAATCTGCTCAAACGAAACAACCGCCATGTTTAGTAAAACAGCTCTGGACGGCTGTGTTGTCATTTCCAGTATTGTAGGGAATCTTAGTCGATTCTTTTCATGATTTTAATGGCCTGAAGCATTCAACACATTAATAACCTTCAGGATCTTCTTTTGTGTCGCTATGTGCACAAGCATCAACTCGCTTGCACTGTCTTTCTTTTTTAATCAAAAGCCACCCAAAATTAGTTTCCATCTTTTACAAATCTCAAAAATCTATATTTAGACATAAACTGGGGATCTAACTTCACATAATAATAAGCCTCGACAATCCTTTTTGTTTAAAAGGAAATTAGTCTGGTCTATATATTGGTGAATTTCATTTAACTTGACTCACAAAGACCTATATACTTGTCCACCTTGTACTAGTTAATCTTCTTATGATAAAAGACTGCGTCCCCTCATATGTAACATAGGACAGTAAGCGCATATATAATATCCAAAGAGCCTCAGCCACCATCATAAAGTTGAAAACAGCCAGGCAATTCTCTTAGTGAAGGTACTGGTAGAACAAAAGTCGTCCAGAAGAGATCAAGGCTAGCCAATACAATATTAAAATGAAATCCAAATCCTTGGACATCCTTGAAGCTTGCACAAAGTGCGAATCGAAGAATTGTTGGCTGACAAGTCTCTCTCTGTCTCTCTCTCTCTCTCTGTCTCTCTCTCTCACTCTCTCTCTCACTCTCTCTCTCCTCTCTCTCTCTCTCTCGCCTACTCTCTCTCTCTCTCTCTATATATATATATCTTCTCTCTCTCTTCTCCCTCTCGCTCTCTCTTTCGCTCTCTCTCTCTATATACATATATCTCTTCTCTCTCTCTTCTCCCCCTCTATCTCTCTCGCTCTTTCTCTCTCCCTCTAACGTCTCTAGCTATGCTTCATATTCTGGCTTATTATGCCCAGTCAGCCTACTCACTGTTTTCTCATTAATTTGTTACAGCGGCTCAAATGTACAAACAAAGAAAAGTTTTGAAAGTTCCTAAGTTTCGTAATTTTACTTATTTTTTGCTTCCTGTCGTTCTCTATGTCTCTCTTACTATCTTACTCTCCAACATACGAATCGGGTTTTTGGGATGCAAGGCGATGCACTCCAAGAATTGCTATATTCCCAAGATTGTCTTATGGAAATTAAAAACAAAAAAAATAAAGATCAGCATCTTCACAACTTTGATTCAGAGACCCTAAAATACTCGACCTACTTTTATCTGGCACATCATACTATGATCGGGGCAATGATCGTACATGTTCTTACTAGGAAAGGCATCATTGTATTGCGGACCCAAATCAAGTGTCTCATCTTCCTGTATCAATCTAATCCACCACGTAAATTAACCAGGTAGTAGAGAGTAAACGTATGAGTGATAAAAACATCCTAATTATTGGGCAAGAATTTTGATTAACAGAAGCAATCTGCGAGTCAAGATCAATGTTTATTGGTTGATACATCTCTTAGATTCAGTTTTATTAGGAAGTGCAACCTCAGGGTGATAATCCAATATAAACCATCGACAGACTAACTGCGATTTGAAACATGGCTTTTTACTGGCTGATGAAAGTACTATTCTTCCGGGTTTACTTTTGAACACCGTCTTTTTTTTTTTATCCCTTCTCTTCACCTCCTTATCCCTCGTCTCCTCCCCTCCCTTGAAGCCTTTCATTGCTGTTCTAAGGCATTATACACAGGGAAGTTATACATTATCAGCGTATGATGTGCCAGAAATAGGTTGCGAAGTTTTATGGACCCTTCTTGTTTTCGTGTATCAACACATACCAGAGATAGACATTTACATGATAGGGGACAAAGCATGCAAAACAGCTGCAAGAAGAACAGCAGCAGTGTTAACAACAAATGACAATACATGTCCAATGGCATGCTGGAATGTCAGGTGTCTTTAGACCATCGCTGTTTTTGTTTTAAATACTGAGCCAGGCTATTGGAAAAAAATGTTGAACAACAAACATCTTCTTTCCCCTCCCCCCTCCTTTTCCCATTCAAACTGAGTATTTTAACAAGGAAGTAACATAAATACATTGTCAACCTTTTCAAAATATAAAAAACAACGTTATTAAATTGTGATATAATATATTATAGGGAAAATGGGAAAAAATAAGGAGAAAAACTGAAATGTGAAATGAGTTGTTACAGGATGCCTACGGAAGTTGTGCAAGCTATAGATTCATGCTTATACAAGTACAATGACTAACTCCATGCTACATACTTTCCGAAAAGGTATATTTTAAATTAAAAAATGGGACTTTAGAAACCATAAAAGAAAACTGGAGACAAAAAAAAAGATCCCTTAACATGGTCTTAACTGGAATCTCACAGGAAACAGCCCCCGTCAGTGCATGCTTTGACCACAAAATATATCATGTTATTCCACTCCAACCATCCAAGCCCTACTGACAAACTTCTCTTATCTCTTTAAACAGACCTACCCCTTTCCCTCCTCCCCCTATTTCCAAGAGTACACTGAAAAAAAGATGAGATTTTGAAAACAAGAAGGGTCCCTTGGCATTTCGACTCTCGCTGGGCCCAACCTTGGGGATATATCAGATCCCTGCTGCATGAGCGCACCCAGTGAAAACCACAAAGTGTTGGATATGGAGAAGACGGTCGTGGCTGTTCTCTCTTTCGAGTCTTCCACTACGTTCCATTCGTAAGGGCTGAAAAATATAAGTAGATTACAGTACTTATTGCGGGATATGATCATCTCTACCTGGGTAAAAAAAAACAGCAGCAAGTCCGAAAATTCTGGTATTCATTATATGGCTTACTGCTGAATTCCTTGGGAGAGATAATCAAAGAGGTGAATGGTTCTCGAAACCGTTTAGAATGGCTATGGTCAACAGTGATTATATGATTATCGCAACCCAGAAATAATACTGCCGTAAGTCCTTATAGTCATTTAAAGACTTACGGCAGTATTCTTTCCTGGCGGCGAATGACGGTGCATTTGGTAGGAAGACGCCATAATGATAATAATGAAGATTTTATAAATGAATCGAAAGTTTGATGTTATGAAATTGCAATATGCTCTACGCTAGCTATTACTGATGCAAGTGATCAATACATAGAACAGTTTTTATACAGCTAAGCAATGTTTATTACACAATGTCAATAAGGAAGTCATGTGCATGAGTTCAGTTTATGGAAAATGCCAGACAAAGAAAGCACTTTGTTCTCCTTTTTTCATTTCAATCTTTCATCTGGATACGTGTGCATAGATGAATTTCACCAAATTCTGGGGGATCGCAAGAAAATGACTGACAACTGACTATTTAACTGCTATCAACATATGTTTGTTAATCCTTTCAAGTCCTAAATTTCAGGCTAGAGCTGGAAATTCTTTGTAGTCATAAAACCAACCAAACCTGAATCGACCAACGAAGTACAGTACGAAGCTGACGGCCAGAAAGCCGATGGCGATACAAAACCAAACTTTTTTGTCTAGAGGATCCATGAAAGAGAAGACGCCTGGTTTTGTCTTGTCCGGTTTTTTGATCATGATGGAGATGCCTGTGTTCATGAAAGGCTTGGAGAAGTCTACCACCCTTTCCCTCTCTTGGGTGATAGTCAACGGCGCCACTGCGATGTCTCTCTCCTGTTTTGTCCAGAGCATGCAAAAAAAAAAAAAAGATCAGTTCTGCTCAAACATCCTCAAAGAATAAGTCAATGTATGTAAAGTCATTATACTTTTCTACCCCTCCCCCCTCACCCTCCCCTTTCCAACCCTTCCCTACCCCCCTCCCTTCCAAGTTGTCATCAGGCAGGAGTCAATTTTTTTTTATTTCTGTTGCCCTTTGTGTAAAAATGACATACCAAAATAATGTACAAAACAGATGTCCAACCAAGTGACCTGGACTGAGATAAAATTAAAACGGGAATATAAAATGGTTTCTTTGTGACTCGACAGTTAAACATGGTAATACAGAAAGACATGAGTAACATCGGTTGATAAAGTTTTGAAGACACTGTTTTGCCATGTTCATGATGAACTTCCATTAAGCAAAAAACGACCTCCCTCTCAAGACATCCTAGTAATACTGAATTATAACCAGATCCATGGGACAAGTTGCCTAAAATTGGATGTACTCAGGATACAGAATGGTCTGATTTCATACAAAAGTTGAATCTATGTGTTGATGTAAATAAATCATGGGTATCCTAATTTGAGAGTTTGCGCATAAACGATGGGATCTCTTTATATCGTAAGGCTGACTTTAGTGCATCGATGTTAAATCCACCTCTAGTAAATTACAGCATGCATAGTTAATGTGCAAGTTCTCAATTATTGCCTTTTCCTGCACTGGCTTTCAACTAATTATTATTGATTTTACAAGACCCACTTGAGATTATAGAATTCTAATACGAGATTTAAATGTCTTAATTCGTCATTTTTTTTTTTTTTAGAATTTGTAATCCTCAGTTAGTTTCTAACATTTTATCTGAGGGGTAAACAGCCGATGCCTAAACATATTATGTTACTGTAATGTAGCGACGCCATTAGCGGCCTTTATGTGCCTTTTCATGACTCTTTATTCTAAAATGCACCTTATTTATGAGCTGCCCAATAATGCCATTCCAGGTACCATCTGTCTCGTTCTTCTCGCCATAGTCTTCAGAGATGTAGATGTGGTACTCAAAGTCTTCACTGCTGGCCAAGGCCTCTATCAAATCTATGCAGTATCCTTCATAACCCTGATTGGGGCCAACCGGAGGGGCACCGTTTCTGTTTTCAATTTCCATGGTAAAAGGGGGTTCCTGAGAAAAAAAAAACACAGAGAAAATCAGCAACAGCTCCAGAAAGATGAGGTAGCATGAAGTATTCCAAAGAAGTCAACGGCAAAGTCATTTTGGCTGTATTTAATGTCCCCTGAGGCGAGGTGCCTCCACTCAAAGACAATTTGGGTCTGGTGTTAACCCTCCCCTTTCCAAGGATGACCCGAATTCTGCCCGAAAAAAATGAGCACAAACGATTTTTTTCAATTGTATTATCCACCACATGCCGTTGTGTTTTTATGTGGATAAATTGCCGCATCTTTTCCTAAAATAAAAGTCATCTGAGAAGTTATTTGTCCATTTTGAGGTAACTTGATGGCACAGTCTCTTTACAATTTACTCCAAAGACATGCCTAGAGGTAACTAGGCGAAATGAAATTGTGAAGTCGTGGCATTTTCAGGAAACCAGTTTTAAAAAAAATCAATGGATCTTCTCCTGTAATTCATTTATCTAAGACTCTGATCGATATGAGTTGTTGCCAAAATTCCTCTCCTCCCCCTTCCCCTCGCTCTATCAGCGACGGAATGGTCAGACAAGCTTAAGTCGTGAAATCAGTAATTTCTGAAGCATTTGGCAAGAAGCAACGTTCTGAAAATATCTAGCCAGGAACTACTGGAGTCACTGAGTCATCAGTTTTACAAAATGAGTTACATCCCTTGAAGATAAGATGATGGGCAAACGATTTATACAGTGCTAATAGTTTGTTAAGAGCAATCCGAGTTCCCTTCAATTCTTTGGTTGTCTATAAATGTCGCCTAGGGCATAGGTGCCCTAATTCGGAGGATAGTCTACATAATGAAGTTCCAGGATTTCCCGTGACAGGACCATGTTGTCCTGAGTCTAGTCTCACCAGTCACGTGATTGTGTTACCATTAAGTCAGTTGCACTGGCTCAGAGCTGGAGTTGCCACCCCTTACGCCACTTCCGCTTGTCCTAACTAGACAAGAGTCCAATCATATCCATGTTGAGATATTGAAAGTGTTGAGAACTGAAACTGGAATTCATTATCGTTCATACGTCAATATACTTTACTTATGTTCTTGCATATTCAATAGTTGTACCCGCGTGCCGTCAGCATAATATGTATCCATTATTTATGTTATCCATTAATGTGAGTGTCAAGGTATCAGAGAGAGAGAGAGAGAGAGAGAGAGAGAGAGAGAGAGAGAGAAAGAGAGAGAGAGAGAGAAAGAGAGGAGTGTAAGAAAGTTTGAGCGAGAATGCGAATGATGGAAAATGGAAGAGTGGTTTGAATGAGTGAGAGAATTAATTAATAGCTAAAAACAAAATTGTTTTACTTCCTCATTTACAACAATATGTTGTCTGAACTTAATAAACGTATTGTTATTGTACTGTTAATTTTGGTATCAGTTATAGTCGAATGGTCCTTGTAAGTACATATTCAGGATTGAGTACCCTTTCAATAAAAGATACTATATTGTAACAGTACACACTTTCATATGACAACTTACAATGATAGTAGCCACTCGCTGAGTGACATTTTGTATGGTGACCTCTGGAACGTAAGTCTTAAATGATTCTTCCGTCAAATCTCTAGACCTCCATGTGTGTACCTGTAGGTAATAAAAACACAACCTGACATAAGATATTTTAAGTTACTGATAAGTAATGATCTGCAGTCTGCATGTCATGTTAGATCTATGTACCTCACTAAGGAAGCAGTCATCACCATAACTGCTCGGCTTCCTTTTCTTATTATGTGTTTAAAAACTGACAAGTAAATTGTAAGATTATCATAATAATCAGCAGCAGCATCCCCTACATCGACAATAATGGCTACAATAACAGCCAAAAGTCGCCAGTTTCCTGATCATCGTCTATACAGCAACAATGAAAATAGTAACAGCAAAAACAAATTTACCTTAAGAAGAAACGTAACAAGAACCAACTAACCCTTTAAAGCCCGAAAATCGATAATTAGGTCGGGTTTTAAAAAGTACATACCTCAAGAGACCGAAAAATCAGTCCGTATTTCCTTATTTTGCCAGTGGCTCAAGGGAAATGGGATTTACAAGGTGGGGGATGGGGGAGAGGTTAAAGGTTCAAGGGATTTAAGACAAAAGCAGTTGTAACAAATGCTGTGTTGAATAATTAAACACATTTGTTTAAACCAAATATCAACAAAATTAGAAAATACACACCCTGGTTTTCGCACTGACATTTCACTTATTATGGAATATTGACAAGATCAGAATCACAGGACTGCCACAAGTACGTTACTTCGGCATGTTTTGGTAACGCCATATTATCGTGGATACACGGTAGGAAGACTTTGTAATAGGAATGTCTTAGAAGAGGGATTCCTCCAGACTATGCCAACTGTGTGTGAACAGTCGTTGTAATATGCTCGTATTATGATTTTATGGTGGTATTTCTGTCAACTTCACTGGCATTTACCCTTGACATTGGCTGTTTGAACTCCAGTCTGTGGACATCAATGCTGAACTCCGACCTTCGGCCTCTCCTGAGTGCTATGGGACCTGTCAATCCCTGAAACTGGACCTGTGAAAGACGAAAAAAAAGGGAAAAAATAACAGACCTTTACTTGCGATTTTGACCAAGAAATGTGTAACTGTGTTATTCTCCACTCCATCCCTATCCCAGCCCACTATTTATCCCCAAACAAACATTTTGTTCACGCGAACGGTTTCTTCATTTCTACAAATACAAGCAGCTAGAGATAACGTTTGGTTTAACATTACCTGCATGGAATAGACAAAGATATGGTTGCAGATTATTATACACTGTAGAGTGAAAATTGGTGCGTCAGCGAGGGGTGGGGGAGAAGGGGAATAAAGGAGACAAATGAAGTAGATCACAGTTCAAAGTTCACAGAATGGAAAACAAGTAACGATAACGATGATTAAGCTGAATGATTAATGCAGACCTTGTTTGCCAGGATGAAGAAGGGTCTCTCTGTCAAATATAGTTGCTTGGAGACAGCGCTGTATATTCTTAAAATGAAAGACAGGTTGCTCTCAGTGTGGAAAACCAGACAACTGAAGGTCATTGGAAGAAAAGCCCCTTTGCACAAACGTTAAAGTGTGTGAGCCCTTAAAATTTCCTGACACTACGGGAAAGCCAGGTCGGAACTTGGTCATGATCCCAAGTATCTGTTGTTCCTGATATTATCATAATTAAATGTAAAACAACAAGAATAACAAATGCTGTACTTTGTTCAAGGCGCTCATAATTGATGGTCCGGTGAGCGAGGGCTGTGGGTTGTCCATGTCACAGATACGCTGTGATGGTCTTCCTCTGGGCTTGGGGATGTCCATCATCAGAGCTTCATGCACGGCACGGACAGCGTCTATCATGAGCGCTGAGTTGGTCTGTGTGAGATCATGGACTGGTTAGCTCGACAAACTGAATGTGTCAAGTTATTACTCAAATTCAATGTTATCATAATTTTGCTTACAGGTCAGTGATTGTTTGTCACATGAATTTGCAAGTATATGGGCTACAAGAATGTATCCTATTTCAGTAGGCCCTCCACCTATATTTTCACTTCTCATCCATATGCACATCATTTAGCAGATCATTTTGTGCCCCAAATGTTAAGCTTTTTTTGTATTAGGTCCACTGAATTTTTTAGCTAAATTGCTGCACTTATTCTGACTGGTCTTAACCAATACTTCGTTTTTGAATATCCCTGCCATCAGAGAGCAATAACAGCAAAAATAGAGCCAGTCAAAAATAAAGTAAAATTACCATACCATCTAGCTGGATATTCTCCCATTAGACCTTTATCTTGTTCGCAGAGCAATAGCTAAATGTTATTTTATACCTTAACTTAGTGGTAGAGCACGCTTTTGTTAGACAATGTAGTGAAAATACTCAAATGGGATAAGGAGGGGAATTTGACATAGATGTTGGAGGATCGTATCACCCACCGTCGTTATTTTTGTTTTTATTTTAAGAGGTAAATGGGGACTTATTATGTTACCTTGAGAGGAAAAAGGGACGGAAACTCCTCCCTATACTGTCGCCAGAGCTGCTCCCATTTCCGGTATGTATCACTTTGATTGTCCACAAACTGGAATCCTGTGATTTCCACGCCGCCATAGAGAAACTGAGAGAAGAAATCTCGGTCCAGATTCAGGTCCATGGCATCCTGGGATAAAAATCAAACAGAAAGTGAAGAATTGGATGGGTCTTTAGTGACCTTAATGTTAATATGGGGAGGCATCAGGACTAGGACATGAAATCTGAGCACTGTAGCGTTTTGGGTTGAAGTATGTTATAAATCGTTATTCTCCTAGATGTTTACTACAGAACTCAAGGATGCTCCAAATTGTGTCGTAATAATTAGCATAGAATTGATCCAGCAATAGGCAGAACTGAAATCATGTGAACGCAGTGCATGAACGTTAGTTCAGTTCACGTGAACATAATCTGTAATTAATAGCTATTATGGATGAACTAATCTGAATCTGAACTGTATCTATGTTGAGTGCTTGATCAGAACTTTAATTTCCTATCTCAATTTCCGTTCAGTTAACATCTATCTCGAACATCAGAACTGAATCATAATTTTTAAAACCAAGAGGAACTGATCTGATCTGAAAAAAATATTGAAATTTTACGAGCAGTCCAAACTTGATCTTAGAGCTTTTTTTCTCTTAAAGGTTTGAAGTGACTTTCTTGGTGACATTACCCACCCTTGACTTATCTAATAGCTCCATCACTGGGATTTGCAAAGTGTTTCAGAAAGTACTAGTTTTGACAAGAAGGTTTTCGTTAGAGTGCATAAATTGTACTATTAATTAAACTTATATTAGTTATAGATAAAATGAATAAAGAAATAATCTGTGAAATTATACAATAAATCTAAAAGAAGCACTAGATGATTTTTTAGACTTCATATCTGTTTAATCAGTATTTTCATTTTCTCTTTAAAATATATTATTGTTTTCTCCCTATTGGCTTAATGGCTCTAGAAACTTTGCCAAATGCGTCACAAGATCAAGAACTTGTGGATTTAACTCCCACACTGTTTACTACCCTGTGGCAGTATGTATAATCCATATGTCTATTAACGTACTGCGTTAACTCCAGTGAACACTATTAATGTTTTGGGAGTTTCCCGTGGTTATCGCAGTGCGTTAATCAACGTAAGGATTATGTATACTGCCACTGGGAGCTGAAATAGCTCGGAGTGTCTTCATCTGCTTCGGTACTTACAATGTAACAGTATGTGAACAGGCACTGCCTAGTTATAAGACTTATAAATCTCATCATTATTAGTGTGCTTCACAAGAACTATAATTATCTTACCGATCCTGCTAAAATGTAGTGGTAATTTTCTCTGTTCATCCCCACATCGACAATCTGAAAAAAAAACGAGAAAAAAAAGGAGAATTTAATGAAAGAATTGCGTGCTGTTTTGGATTCCTTCAGTTCATTTCTTAGAGAACAAATCTTCTTAAGTCACTCATCAGACTGCGCTTTCATGTTTCCCGATGGACGTCGTAACTGATTAAACCGAGAAGTGGTACTGAAAAGATTTTTCTTCGTGGTTATTTTACAAAGTCTGGTTTCTTTGATAAAAATTAAAACTCACAGAAAAGTTTTTTGTGTCACCCTTATGTCTTGGCAGACGCTTTTGAGCAATGCGTGAGTGAAAATTTCTGATGCACAGACGAAATAGAAAACATAATAATAATATATTTTGTTTTGGGACCTGGTGATGCTTATGTCAGCTTTCGGAAAAATAGGTTAACGATTGTTTTACTACATTATAGAAGCATTGCCAGTAGAAATAGATGATAAACTAACAGTGGCGGCGATAGCAAGAAAAACTGTAAAAATCATTATCATCTCTAATTCGAGGCGATTCCAGGATCACATTGCATGTATTTCCTCAACAAAGATTAACTCTAATATCAGGTTCACCATGTGGCATTACACACTTTGACTTCCCTAGATTTTGACTCCCGTGTCAAAATATTACTCTTACACACACACACACACACACACACACACACACACACACACACACNCACACACACATACACACACACACACACACACACACACACACACACACCAGACACACAACTACAAACTTACCTGCTCAAGGACGGCTTTGTAGGCCTTAGTGGAAGACAAGTCCAGGACAATAGTTTTGTTTTCTGGCGGCTTGAGGTCCAGTTTGCGCAAAAGAGTGTAGGCCCTCTCTATATCTCTGATCCTGAACGCGTCTAACACACGGGGTATTATGTCTTTCACCTGGAAATACTGATACATTCTCTGGAGTCGCCAAAGACCTGTTGACCAAAAACAGAAAAAAAAAAAGTGAGTGAGCAGTTGAAAAGTGTTGTTAGCATCATGTGTGAGCACGAGGTTTATGTACCACATGTACATGCTAGAGAAGAATTCGGCATGTAGGATAGTTATAATAGTTGAATCGCTGTGAAACTGGCAGCTCCGGTGGTGTTAGGGTTAGCATTATTTGCTCGATACGCAAGTACAGGTGATCGGGTTCGAGTCTTGTCAAGGTATCGACATCTCCTAGCAAAGTAGTGGTTTCCCTTCTTCTTCTTCTGTTTCTTCTTCTTTTTCTTTCCTTTTCTTCTTCTTCTTTATTTTTCTTCCTTCACTTCTTCTTCCTTCTTCATCTTCGTTCCTTGTCATGGAAAACTTGATGGTCCTCCGCAAGTCCTAGAGACTTTTCTCGCCAGAGCTTAGTACTGACCAGGTGCCTCAATCTCCTTTCTGAGAGTCTGGTACTGCGAACAGGTCTGTAGGACATGAAGGCGTATCTGTTGCTCCTGGATACAGGTGCATTCGGGTCTCTTTACTTTGCCCATGCGGTGTAGGTGGGCAATGAGCATACGGTGCCCTGTCTTCAGTCTAAAGATGGTCCTCTGTGGCCGTGTGCATAATTCTTACGTTAGTTAACGTACTGCGGTAAACACGGGAAACTCCCAAAATATTAGTAGTGTTCACTGTGCTTAACGCAATACATTAACTAACGTATGGATTATGCATATGGCCACTGATCTCCTCGTGCGAGTTGGTGGAGAGGGTCTTTCATGAACTCATTTTCATTATGTTTCTCTCCCTATTTCTGTTTTCCGTCTATTTTTATATTTTGATGTTTAGCAATGATTTTAAAAACATATCCCACAAAATGTGTGTAGTCTAAATTTCCTCCCGCGACGAGGCCAATGCCTCTTTCTTCCAGAGTCACAGAATATTATTGTCTCTTAAAAAAGTTTTTAAAAAAATCAAAAATCAAGCCGAAGATGGACAGCACAAGGGTATATTATGACAAGAAAGTCTGTATAATAGTGCAGGGAGCTCTTACAAATGTGTGCAAGGTCTCACATTACAAGTTAACTTGACAGGTAGGCAGGAACATGGTTTTTTAAGACATACCTATCCATTCTTATGATGATTTCGCAAACATGCTAAGTCCAATAAATGATTAAAGAAGCTGTCATACTCAGTGGAAGCAGGAAATACACTGGGTAGTTGTTTTGTATGTATGTGTGTGTGCGTGTGTGTGTTTTAATCATCAATGTGCTCAGCCGATGTCTTATATAAAGCTAAATATATATACATATAAACTTGTACAGAGTTACACAGAATCAGAGCGCAGAGTCAGAGCTAACAGGAAGCATCTCAATAGGATAGAATGATATTTATATATTGGATAGCAGTAGGTCACGACGCAACTGGGGAAAGAATTAAGATTTCAGGCACCGACTAGAAGGGCAAATCATTCATTTTGTACAACCTATTTAATCCGCTAATATATAAAATCCCCCTTTTTTTTGGGGGGGGGGGNATGGGGGGGGGCTATCAACCAGTGTCAGGGTGTAGAAATATGTAAAATGACCTGTGATATAATCAAAGCATTTAATTTTAAAGTTCCAGTTTGAGGCTTCTAGATATAAAAATAAAGTCTTAGGCCCGTGTATTAGCACGCGGTCAAAACCAGCTTAATGAAATATTGGGGACCAAATCAGAATTCGAGGTGACTATATGGGGGTGACCCGCCTTTTTTCTTCCCCTTAAAAAGATCGGGCAAAAGAAGTACTTTTAACATCTATGGGAAAAATATTCCGTGGTATTTATAGAATAACATATTTTGTTTATAGGGCCGGGAGAGAAAAAAAAAACAGTAGGTGCCAGTAAAGCATCATATCTCGTAATTGGAAATTTGGTTGGGAAGCTGAGCATATTTGGCTTCCCTGGAACGACTTTAGTGCATTTTGGTCAGTTCGCTCGGTAAACCTATGAAAGTGACAATCATAACTTAATTGTCTATAAACCAGGTTCTGTTAAAATAATTTTAACGGCATTTTAGTATGGTTTACAACAATAATATTACAAATAATTATTTTATATAATCCTTATTTTCCATAATTTTGTTTGTGTCACCAATAACAAAGTTTTAAACGCGCAATTTCTGTGCTGTTCTGACGAAACGCGTAGTAAAAAAAAAAATCGAACAGAACTACACGCTGCCTACTGTTCACATAGAGACATCAGATGTAACGGCAGCAACTTTCGAATACATATGGGAATTTCAGCAGCTATAGCAACAGATAGAGACTGACAGGACGGGAGGTGGTACAGGATGATAAGAGAAATTAATGAAGCTACAAGCGTAATTTCCTCTCTTTGAAACAGATCTCAAGAGAACACGATGCCACTGCTAAAAAAAGCAAAACTCCCAAAACAAAACTCAATCCCCTTGAGACTGGACATAATTATCTTTTCCTGCCTCTTTTACTACCTCTGTCATTTAAGCTGGGCACACACTGACATGGTCATTTCCCAATGGGGAATCGTTCGCGTTAAGTTCTTGCTGAAAATAACAAATTCTGATAGCTCAGACTGGACTTCAATGTCTGCCAATATATCAGTGTATCCAGAGACCTATATTACAGGGTGTTAATGCACACACTCACACTGACTATACCAATCGAACACTTTCTGTACTAATCAGTGGTGGAGATGAGAAGTCGGCCACCCGTTGTAATAAACAAAATAAGACAGTAAGAGAGGTTGGGATTTGCAAAATGAGCACCTATCTCAAGGCAAAGTATTCACAAATTATATCAGCCTAGCATTGCAGTAGTTTTACATGAACAGTCTACAGAGGAAGCCTTTTAAAGTCATCTTATTACATTTGCCTAAACAGTGCCATAAAAAGCAGCGTCAAAGATAATGTACGCAAAACGTTATGTCGGTACCTCTGTAAAGCAGGATTGGGGCTGTCAATCATGCACTATAATCTACAATGCAAGGATGGTCCACCTCCTTGACAAAAAAGTATCAAGATGTGTAGTACCTACCATCGTCACTGTCGTAAAGGTAAAATATTTTGCTGTTGCTCAGAGTTAAGTTGGCCACAACTTTCATCACAGCATCGATGTACGGCGGGCACACACTGACGTCATAATGGTACCCGTCCATGAAATGAGGACGAGAGGGCGTGGCTATGATGTAAGGAATCTGGAGGGCCTGGCAATATGATTGGATGGTGTTGAAACTGGAGGCGTAGCTTGTTCCCATGATCAACAGAACGCCTTGGTTCATCATCTCGCAAACTGCAGGATGTATATAAAAACCACAAAAGATAAAGTTTTGAGCCACATCTGTACTTAGATGATTGGTTATTTGGGGCTATTTGAAGTCTAGGGTCTATCCTATTTGTAAACGTACAAGCAGCTCGAGTATATCTTATCTAGATGAATACTATCAAGGCTCAAAAGCAGCAGTAACTCCTACCGTCAATGTTAGTAACATGGAAAGGCCATATTACTGAGTCTCATTGCAACAAATTCTAGTCTTACTAGTTAAGCTTGATAACTGGGCCCCAAGTATATGATTGGAAGACAGATTCTATGCAGCTTGTCTTTTGATACACTTGTGTAAAATTTCACTCTAATATCAGTCAGTTCAATGATGAGAAACTAAATGGCTGGTATAATACAGGGTATACAAAAATTTTCTTACAGTTTTCAAGGGAAAGGGAACGGAAGGAACCCAGAAATGTACACTAAACAAAAGAGACGGTAGAATTTTACTGGACAACTAAACATGGATTATATCTTTCATCCAGGCGCCAACCACTCGCTGAAAACGTTGTTCAAAGCTTGATGTTTTCTAGTGAACTGGACAACTTTGGCCTTTCGTGTACTGGGCTATTGTGGTTCTCTACACTACCTCATGAGCGGAACTTTTCCACATTTCAAAGAATGGCTGGGGATGAGAGCAGCTTTAAGTTGGGGTAAAGCTTGAGTCTCTGAGTCTGAACTATAACTTGTTGGTGAACAAATTAATTATGCTTCCACAAGATGTGAGAGCTGTGCAACTATTCACTGTTGTTGAAATTGGGCTTGCCTTTTTTCTTGATTTACAGGAAGGCAAGGTACAGTAAGTTAAATTTCGTTTAGAAGATCTTAAAATCAGATTCTTCTGCCTTTCATGCCACACCAAACATTCGATACATATTCCGGTATGCTTAAACGAGATATGTAGAATCGATATTAACTTTTTGATACCGTGTACATCATATTAACTTTTTTTAGCTTGTTCGCGGAAAGAAGAAAAAAACAGGCATCATTCAGCACAACCTTCAGTGAGATTAAGTGCTGACAGAAAAAGAAAAAAAAATGCTTCTGCCCCGTGTAAGAAACTGAACAAAAGGACTTCACAGGCCTGGTTCCTTACTTGCTCCTCCCAGTTTGTAATTGTCACGTAGATCCGTCTTGTTGCGCACGATGGGAAAGAGCAGAGTTCTCTCTCTGCCAATCTCGTTCAGCAAGTTGTTGTTGAGAACCATGCGGGCAAAGTCGAAGGCTTCTTCATAGGATTTGTCTTCGAACAGGGAGTCTTCGTGGAGAATCAAACCTGTGTGAGAGAATCATACAGACATATAGTATGCTCTTAGCAACATATTCTTAATACCTTCTTTCATCTCCCACTCCCTTTTTCCTCTTCTTATCCATCCATCCATCCATCCATGCATCCATCCATCCATCCATGTATGCATCCATCCATCCATCCACCATCCATCCATCCATGCATCCATCCATCTATCCATCCACCATCCATCCATCCACCCACCATCCATCCATCCATCCATCCATCCTCCATCCATCCATCCATCCATCCATCCATCATCCATCCATCCATCCATCCATCCATCCATCCATCCATCCATCCATCCATCCCTCAAGCCTATCAATTTCCTATCCCTCAAGCCAATCCACCCTTGCTAACTCGATAAAGACAGCAGTATCGACTATTCGCATAAGACATCGCCTAAAGGTAAAGGAAATAGCCACATGTCCTTTAAAAAGTCAAACCAGAGAAAGCCTCTGCAGAATACAGACAGTCGCGTGCAGTAGAGAAAGGCTAAAACGAAATTCACGGAACCGTGGATTTATGTTTGGTCTAAACAGTGTCGGTTTAGAGAGAGAAACCAAAAGAGAGGAAAATAAACGGGGCTTTTTGTTTCCTATCCTCTTAGTGGTGCACTTGCTTTAACATTTTCGTTTAAACCGTCGTCTACTGTTTAATCATGCAAAGACCACGAGTCGGTTTTTTTTTTATCTTTCTCCAACGCTGCCCTCCCTCATGATGATTTCGGGGCAACTATCTTATTTGCCACATGATAAAGTCAAAGTGAACGATTGTTTGATTGCCCTCACATCAAGAAGAACAGCAAAACTGCATACAGAAACGTAAGAGCAATGAATGGACTGGACGCTGCCCTCCCTCATGATGATTTCGGGGCAACTATCTTATTTTGCCTCATGATAAAATCAAAGTGAACGATTGTTTGATTGCCCTCACATCAAGGAGAACAGCAAAACTGCATACAGAAACGTAAGAGTAATGAATGGACTGCACATTTTTCAAAGTGAACTGTTTTTCCAACGGCTAGCATGTTGTCACAGACAAAGGCAGATAGCCGTTCTCATTTGAGGGAGTGTTTCAAAGGAAGAAAAAAACACCTTTTTAATTCTACCCTCATTATCTAGCTTCAGCAATTTAAATAAGTTTAAAATAAAGGGCTTAGGCTAATGCTTTTGAAATCTCCAGAGATGGGCACAATGTCTGGGCGCTTTGTTGTGTTTTTTTTTTGAAAACCAGTGACTTTGTGACTTATTTGTATGAGAAACTTGATCAGTGTATTGTATTCTTTAGGAAGCACAAATTTATCCCAGCTTGCAGATTACCTATATCTCAATTCAATTCAATTCAATTCAATTCAATTCAGTTTTATTCATTCCAACTCAATTTACTATCATGATAATGCATGGGCTGTCAACGAGATCTGCCAATCGTCCATAACTATAACAGTATGTCTCTATATAACTGACATTGCATTGTTTATATTTAGCATGATTGAGAAGATAATGTAGCTTATGTCTCTTAGCAAGAGGTTAGTTCACATAGTCAATACATGATACATTTACAGGTCAATGCTATTATCTTCCAGAATACTATAACACTGACAACAGGTTGAAGTAGGGCACACTTAAATTGTGTTTACAAGTTTATTTCCAATGTATTAGTATATATATATGGACATATTGCTACCACTGGACCTCAGCAGACAAATGGACAGACAACCGTCGGACATTGAGAAAATGTTCGAGAAGTAATACAAAGAGATCACACTGATGGCATCACTTCGATCGTCCTTTGTGAGAGATTCACGTGAGATCCCGCAAAGGGCTCTTACATGTATATCCAAGATGGAGCCCTCCTAACACGGCATACAAGAAGAAAGAGATCTGGCAAAACTTTTGATGTTCACATGGAGCTGTTCTAAACGGACATTTTCCAGCTGGATAGACTACTGGCTGCTGTTACAACACAGCGGCGGCAGCATTAGCAGCACCAGCAGAGCAACAACAAAAGCAACAACAACAAAAACAAGAAGTAAGAAGCATAGCAACAACAGCAATAACGAGAGCAACAAAGACGACAACAACCAAAATGTTGCAGTATTATGTGAAAGATATACTTACCAATTGGTCTCTCGATAGATGACACAGCCACTAAGAAAACAACAGCCCCAAACACAATTTTCCACCACAGAACTCCAGCCATAACTGAATGTTGGCGAGACTTTTAGACGTCTAGAATGAGAGACGCTTTCAAATGACAGTCAGTTCTAGATACTGCCTTGACTTTGTATAGTTCTAGTTCCTTCTTGGAGACTGAACCTCATGTTGATCAGGGTGAAACTAAACATCATCTTCTTGGCTCATCGGGGATAAGAATCATCCCATAGAAACACAGATTTTGGTGTGATTTTACAACTCATTCGTTGTCATCTTGCAAAATATGTTGCTTCTGAAATAAAATCAACCAACAACAACAACGTTAAGCATGCAAAAGGACATATCACGAATAATAAGTAAAAAAAAATAAATATATTTTAACGCATGATCTGTTCTGAGCCTCCCACAAACTTTACCGGCAAAAAAGCCAAGAAAGACCCGTGCATACCAAAATCATAGCAAAAAATAGACACATACACACATACACCACAAGTATGAACACACGTCTAGGAACTGATAAAATATAGATCTATTTTGACATACGGTTCGTATTCACAAAGTCGGAGACTGTGTACTGCTTACACATGCACTTCTAAGACCTCGATATAGACAGAAGTCGTTTGCCTAAAAACAAGAAAATACGACTGCACAAGAAGACCCCTATGACAAACACTTGTTGTGTCCACCACAGCACACACTACAGCTCCGTGCTGTCGAAGTTGATGCCTACACCGCCTTCCCTCTACCCACTTTCTCCCTAGCTTTCTCTTCCTCCCCAACTCTATTAACGACCCATTCTCTCTCATCTCCTCTCGTGTGCCTCGTTTCATCCAAGTTCGAGGGAAAAAATCAATAATGACGAGGGGGCTGCAGTGGAATTTTGGGGGAAAAGAGGTAGGTCTGGCATTTTTTTTCGGTTTCCTCTTTTTCTCTGATATTGGTTCTAGATTACTTCCTTGCCTAGCGATGCTCGGAGAAGATTGGAGGACGGACGAGTTATGTAATGAGACCAGGACGTCGTGTTTTATATGACTTCCAAAACGAATGTTTAGGGTCAGATTTCTGCACAAGCGAAGGGCTCTCGGAAGCTTTCATTTATAAAATTTGGCTTGTATGTATGTGGCTACTTTAGGGACATAGGAATGCTGCTGGGTTGCTGGAGCGGGATTGTTGGCCACTTACTGGCACAAGACCAGCATATTTTGATACTAGCCGGCATTGATCTCTTCCACCTTCACCTCTGCTCTTGTCCGTGCTGGGTGGAAGAGCAGTCAATGACCTAGCAAAAGGGCATGGGGGACACTTGCGGGCTGCACTTTGATTGAAATGGAGTCATCCTTGTGTAAAAAAAATGAAATCAGCTGACCACGAGAGGAGATTAGGAATCTTAATTTCGGAATGGACAGATCTTGACCGAGTGGCTTTTGATGACCACCCGGTGAAGCACGAGCTTAGGGAAATAACCGACCTCGTTTTCAGGCAGGCTCTAGGGGAGTGGGGTAGGGGACCCAAATTATTGCAGGGGCATTCCCCCAAGCTCCCCTTTATTGTGATGCTGCATCATGCAGGTCACGGGAATAAACATGTGAAATTATTGTGTCTACTTCGTCTCTCTGTATTCACAGATAGCGAGAAAACTGTCTTATTTGTTTTAGGCTTTAATGTCCCTGTTCAGCACCATTATGGCCATATCAGAAATGAGGCTTTGATCCACAATAAGTCTTCCAACAGGAGAGTACCTTATAAACACCAGAAAATATACTCTGTGGCAGGATTTGAGCCCTGAACCTTTCGCTTCATGAGATAAGCGTTCTATCTCTGGGCGACTCTGTCTGAATGAACTAAAAAACTGACTTGGAAGGANNNGAAAAAAAAACAACCAACAGAGCCCATGCCCTGAAAAACAGTTGTTTCACTTATTCCAAAATTTAAGAAAATATATGAAAAATAAAACAGTCACGTATAATTCATGTCAGATGCATTTCCATATGAATTTCTTGTTCTGATATAAATTATTCAATAGGATAAAAGCTGGCCCACACCTCAAATACATATTGAAACAATTTCTGGCATCGCTTGGATGTAACTGAATGGACATTTCCGTGGAATGTCTGTGGCGATTTTCCATTCCTCTATTTATGAAACAAGTGGAATCACTGGGTAAAGTTGCGGCCCTTTCTTCAACCCTTGCCTAGCCTACTCAGAGAGGGAGAGAACCGAGTTTGGAGTATGAGGAGTGAAAATGGCGGATTGCAGTCAATATAAATACAGACAAGGGGAGGTAAAGAGAACCCAAGATGCCTCATCTTCCATCTGGGTCTCCAAGGGAGTTGTCAAAATTGGGTTCCGTTTGCGAAACGATTAGGACAGATCGGGTTGAAAAGGAAAGCCGGCTTATCTCTAGACGATTAAGGCTCAATATTTGTCAATACTTCATGGAAGATTGAAGTATGACTGGGAATTTTCTTTGGCATCTGATCATGTGGATCTAGTATATTATTACTGATGAATGCTGCTCGTTGCTTCGCTACGTTATTTGTCAAAAGAAAGAATTTTGGGGGAATAGGGTAGATTAGTTTATGTATGAGGATGCAAATATTGCAAGGAGGAGTTCATGATGTCTGGTCATATAAAAACAAAATGAGAAAGGTAATGCACCAGATCTCTTGTCCCTGACAACGACAACTATTGTGCCTTCCCCACCTTTCTCTGCCACTTCTCTTAGCACTGTTGTTACTACCACTCTACATCTGTTTCTACTACTACAACTACTACTACTACTACTACTACTATACTACTTATTACTACTAAAGTTAACACGACCACTATTATTACTACTATTTTTTTTTCTTTAAAGCTACTGTAAAGTCACTGCTGCAAAATTTGATTATTGGCTAATGCGTCCAAGAACGTTTACGGGTGGTGACACTGATTTGTTTATTCCAGGCACGCCAACAAGACAACTGAGAAACGATTGAATACATAGCCACTAATATCATTCAATGGAAACTGTAACGATCAGTTACGCAATGGGTGCTCCTGTGGTCTATCCATGCAAACAAAAACAAGCGACTTAATATCATAGCTGAAGACCAATTACTCCAAGAAGTACAACATGGTATTGCGCTGGCCAGTTGGATTGGGATTTGGGACTTCAGGGTCTACCACAAAATAGAAAATCTACACAGGCATCAGCAGCCATTTTTGGAATATTGCAATCGGCCATTTGTATTTATGATCAGTATTATAAATAGGGTGAAGAATGACGCGAGCGGTGACTTTTCCAAGCTGAACATGTCAGTCATTACAACAGTCATCTAAAATTGTGGCTAGCAACAAAGTATGTGGTTGGCAAGAAAATGAGTTGGGCCTCCCTCTTTGGCGTGAACTCATGGGATATGTAGATCTGAAGATTTTCTATTCTCTGAGGTCCAACAACATAATATAGATCTAATCCTATGTGTTTGCTGTATGTTCTGACTGTTTAAAAATACAGAAGGATTTTGTGGCTGAAACCATCATTGTTCTCGACAACCCCACATATTCCTTATAACAAGGTGTTTCCACGCCCCCACGCCCCCCCCCCNCCCCCCCCCCAATCTATTTCTCTGTATTACATTTCATTCATGAACTGTACAGGGTTCTTTCGCTACGTACTTGGAAAGCTATACATAAACTCAGATAGTAGGATGTACCCTTTTAATAATAATTAACCATTAAATGTTTTATTGCCTTCAACCAATATCCAACCAGTGTCATGCGTGTCTGAAATATAAGACTTCTTCTTCTTCTGCGTTCGTCGGTAATGCTATTATATCAGCCTTGTCCTTAAGGTTACACACGCGCAAATGAGGTCAGATGGACTGGGTTGGACTGTTTGCCCTGTCGAATAAATTTTGAAATATTTTTTTCCTTGCGGCCAGGAGCCCAGTACACAGAGCTTTTGCCTGTCCTAAGGCATTTGTTGCTTTCATGACCAGTATAGATTAAATTACAGCTGCACTATTTGGGGTCAGAGGTCAGGAAGAGACAGGGCATGCAAATAGGTAACCCTGCCTCCCCTGATGTAGTGTGAGGTCCCAACTGGGTTTTCATGGGGGTGGGTTCAAACTAGAGCCGGTGGTCCAAAAGTTTACTTGTCAACCCCAGTTCAAACACAGTCCCTTGTGTGTCTGTGATGCTCATCTGAAATATTTGTGAGTGGGAATGGGCAACGAAAATTAGGAGTGAGCTGAGAGCAGAAAGTCGTTAGTAGTAGGATATAGTAAAAATATTTGCGCGTGTCTAACCTAAAGAGGGCCCCATAGCAACTGAGACCAGCATCCAAAATGGCTGCTCCTTTGTTTACAACTCTGTCTGAGGATTTTATTCATATTTACAGGCAAAGACTGGCAAGCCACAGTCAACCTACAGCAGATCAATATGGATGTGTGATTTGGAGGGGGGCCAAGTCATCCAGACTGTATGGTCAGATCAAAGTTCGGCATCCCATCACAGACGAGNCCCCCCCCCCAATCTATTTCTCTGTATTACATTTCATTCATGAACTGTACAGGGTTCTTTCGCTACGTACTTGGAAAGCTATACATAAACTCAGATAGTAGGATGTACCCTTTAATAATAATTAACCATTGAATGATTTATCGCCTGCAACCAATATCCAACCAGTGTCATGCGTGTCTGAAATATAAGACTACTTCTTCTTCTTCGTTCGTCGGTAATGCTATCATATCAACCTTGTCCATGAAGACCGTTGTCCATTCTAGGTCGTCCCGTCTCCTTCCCCATCATACCTCCCCCTCCCCACGCCCTATTTCCACTGAAACACTAGGCTGATTTAACACACACACACACACACACACACACACACACATACACACACACACACACACACACACACACACACACAAACTCAAACATCTAACAAACCTGAATTATTTTTTTTTTATAGGGGCCTATGACCTTAGGATTCGAGTTTATGAAGTCCTCACGCATTCTGGATTTATACAGTAGAGCGAGGCAAACGTGCTTTGAAAAAAGATGGCGATATCGACTGAAATAGTGATACTGACGAGGAGGAGGTCAAAAGCCAGAGCTCCAAGATGCTATCGTAAACACTATCAACGTCACTGCCAGAAGCAGGGCCACGGAAATATTGGATAGAATTGCCCTTTTTCGAACTGGGCCAGGAGTGGAAGAGAGAGAGAGAGAGAGAGAGAGAGAGAGAGAGAGAGAGAGAGANAGAGAGAGAGAGAGAGAGAGAGAGAGAGAGAGAGAGAGAAAGTGGGTTACAGCATTGTAACAGCCGTGAACAAATCACGCTTTCACGCACGTATATTGACGGTCACTATCGCCTCACAAATATTATTATACCAGCCAGAACCAAGCTCATCTCAGCTGCTTCCTATCCAATCTGTCCCTCAATTTCTTGCTGTTTGTCCTCCCTTTTCACAGTGTCGTTAGGGTTAAAGAGAGTCTCACTACTGTCATCACTTTCTAAATATTGCCGCGTGGGTGAGACAGTTTTGGGTCCGGCTGGTGAGTTTTTGGCGTGAGTTTAGATCGCAGATCAATACGCGTGTCTCTCGAAACCAAATCGAATAGAATTGCCAAAGGATTAAATTCTTCATGTTTCTGTCTGGAAATGTAAAAAATATCACGATGGCGTGAATACCATTTTGTCTGGAACACACATCCCACCAGATTGCATTGGCACTTGCAAAATGTCGACCCGTAAAAAGAAATAAGAGGTGACAACTGCCAATTTTATCCCCTCCAAGAAATAGATAGAGTGAAGAAAGAAGAATAAAACTCTGGGAAACGGCATGGCTAAACCAAGTTATTACAGTAGACTCCGTAGATTCGCAACTCTTTCGAGACATGGATGACGTTCCGATTAAAAGGAGTTGCGAGTATAGTGGCATTTTTTTTCTTAGAAGTATGTATTAAATTTTGTTGTAGTTTTGAAAATGATACGAGAACTTCCCATGATCATATTCTAAATTTTGTCAGTCGAAAGATGCAACGCACAGTCGTTTTAATTTCTCTTCAGTACATCAAAACCCTGGAAAATTCGAATTTCCAGGCGCCACTCATGGTTTCAAATTGATGGATCCAGTCACTAACAGATGTCACATGAAGTGGTGAATATTTATCAATTAAAAAATACATCACCCTTCTGTGCTGGATGTAAAACCTCAGACAAATGGGTGAAATTCTTTAAGCAATTCAGCACTGTGCTAAAGTCTTCGGTTCTTATATTTTCAGTACATGTGAGTATTTGTACATAAAAACATGTAGGTGTCTTCCGCTTTTCCATTTTTATTTCAGTGAGTTTTGTGTGCTTATCTCTCCATTAATCATTGTATTACTTTATAGCCTCAGATCAACATCAAGGTAAAGTGTTATTTCCGACTTTGCAATCACTCAATATTGCAATAACCATCCGGATATTTTGTCCAGTCAACCCTATCAAATTATTTGAAACCCATCTGTCCATTTTTCAAAGACGGTAACCAAGGACCAACCTTTCAGTACTGTAGGCCTCTGGAAAATTGGCTACCACTCGACTATCTAGCCATCATATCTTTTGCTTAGCGCTTGTCTAATCTAGCAACACCTAGCATAAGAACGGGATCCATCAGTCTGTGAGATGTTCAAGTTTGTGAATAACATTTAAAATTTTTTTTAAAAGCGGGGAAGAGGGGAATCTGTGGTCGTATGTATAATCCATACTTTAATGAGACGTACTGCGTCAACTGCAGTGAACACTACTAATGTTTTGAGAGTTACCGGCGGTTACTACAGTGCGTTAAGTAATGGCATTTGGCAACTGGGGTGAGAGCAGTAAACGAGTATGTGAATCCGTTGAATGCATGCCATTTAAGGTCGTGAGATCTTGCTGCAGTTTTTGTGTTGTTCTCAATTGGAGACACCCTCGTTTTTCTGTGAGTTTTCAATGGTTTATAATAAATCCTCCCTGATTCCCAGTGTATAACCAGAAAAATCGAGGTGAAGAAAATGATGAGAGAATGGATAACAACCCTACAAGAGTTTGGGACAAGACAGCTTACTTGGATCTGTGCCGATGGCCACTGTGGCGTCACGGGAATGAAAGAGCTGACCACCTAGCAGGACAGGCAGTGACAAGAAAGATAATCTCAATGGACAGTGCTGAGATAGTTCAGCTAGTGTATGCAAAGATGGAGGTGAGATTACCACGCGTGCAAGAACGCTTCCAAAACCTTGGAACAGTCGCTGGATCAGGTCGCCGAGTCAAGAGTGAGTCAAGTGCAGGGTCGTTGAAAATCATATCGCCACCAGAGGAAGTAGCGCCAGCCAAAGCTCTTCGCTGACCCTTGGCTGGGAGGTTGCGGATATGTGATGGCATCCGTAGTGCAAGGAAGCCAGTTCGTCAGCCAAGAAACTCAGCCAAATCTAAGCTAAATTACACAGTGGTGCATAAATGTGATATCACAAAATCTGTGATAATTTATTTTTTTGTTGTTTTTTTCCATGACGAACTTGTCTTGTATTATCCCAAATCAAATTTAAGCCCTAAACCATTAGCGAACAGGAAGACAATAGCATCGCCATGTTTTATGCAGCTGGCTCCAGCATCACGCCAAAATGGGACACTCCCATAATTATCTGTTCCATTTCCTGGCTTAACCGTCATCTTGTCCAACTGTCTGGCCTTGTTGATCAGTGCTGTCAGGTCAGATTCCAATTTCAAAAACCGCCAAGAAAAAGACATCAAATCCTTAAGTAGTTAAAAAGTAGCCAACTTTTTAAACGCATGAGATTATATTATATAGATATAAAACAATGCCTCATCTCAGTCACGAAGTGTGCATTCGATGTTCAACTGGCCCAGATTTTCAATGCAAAACACCTGCTGCTTGGACTTGAAAAGAAAATGTATAGGAATTAGATAGAAATTCAACTTTTAGAAACTCGCCAAAGAGTAACCATGGGCCATGGCTTGAAAAAGGTGCTAAGAATCCTAAAGAACAGCTAAATATGGGGTGTTAGGAGTCAATCTGGGAACAGTGCAACTGAAGGCTGATTGTCGGCAGTCCTAAAAAGACAAGACCAATGTATCATTAATTTAGCCCACACATGGCGTGAAAAAGGTGCTGAGAAACCTAAAGAACAGCTAAATTTGGGGGCTTAGGAGTCAATCTGGGAACAGTGCAATTGAAGGTTGATTATCGGCAGTCCTAAAAAGACAAGATCAAAGTATCATTTAACCCACTCATGGCGTGAAAAAGGTGCTAAGAAACCTAAGGAACAGCTAAATTTGGGGGCTTAGGAGTCAATCTGGGAACAGTGCAATTGAAGGTTGATTGTTGGCAGTCCTAAAAAGACAAGTATCATTTAACCCACACATGGCGTGAAAAAGGTGCTAAGAAACCTAAAGAACAGCTAAATTTGGGGTCTTAGGATTCAATATGGGAACAGTGCAACCGAAGGTTAATTGTTGGCAGTCCTAAAAAGACAAGACCAAAGTATCATTTAACCCACACAGACACAGAAAAGACCTAAAAACGCTGCTCGATTCAGCCAACATTTGATTCTGTCTAGCCCAGGAGATGAACCTCACCTTTACCATCCAACAACTAAGTTGATTACATTATCTAGAATTGAAGAGAAGGCAAAAATGGCGTGCTGCATTATTGATAGAAACTGTCGGCTTCATCTTGATCTGTTTTCATCACCTACACCCGGACAAAATGGCTGGCGTGGATTGTGGAGTGAAAAGCGTTTGGATAAATGTGGTGATGTGGGCTCTGAAGGGGCACCACTGAGGGAGTACGGATGGGCAATGTGTCCGTAAGGTAGTTGATGTAAACTTCGATACTTTTTTTCCAAGAGGTGAGATAACGAGGTAACAATACATCGAAATAAGGACTGCAGTAATCCCCTTGGAAGTTGATTGTCTGTGTTAAGATGATGTCGGCTATAGAGAGACACCACAAAGAAATTTAGTAAGAATGGACGATGTTCCATAGTGCAGATGATGTTAACTTTTGACAGTTTTTCCACGAGGTAGATATCGAGGTACCAGTGCATCGAAATAAGGGCCAGCAAATTTATGTCTTTGTTATCTTTTAACGTCTTTTTTATTTTACAGTCATGGCTTTATCAGAAACAAGACTATGACCCCTCCCCTCTCCCTTCCCTATTAAGTGCCTTTTAAAATGAGTAAAAAATATCCCAGGAAATACCTGCCCGGCAGCGGTATTCGAAATCCAAAGACCTCTAAGCGCCAAGAATCAAGCGTTTTTTAATTATCTTTTCTCGGTCATCCTGCTAGCAAAGGATTGGAAAATTTATCTTGAAATTTGTCAGGTCAATCAATAGCAGCCCCTTCTAACGAGCGATTCCCACAAAAACAGCGATGTATCGATGCCCTGATATCAAAATGCCCACCCCTCCTAGGAGATGCGATTTGGTGTAAAGATGCGGATATTCCCGAAGGAGGCCGTGCGTCCCCAAGCCAGAAAGTATTCCCGCCAACGCTCGTAGGGTTTCGCCACTTCGCTAAAAGCTTCGCACATGGTAAATTTCATTCTGCGATGCATAATTTTTTTTTAGCACTTGGAAAGCCTCGTAGCTGGTATGAGCTGATGTCAAATTTGTGTTTGGAGACACCCTCGTTTTTCTGTGAGTTTTCAATGGTTCAGATATTCAGAGTGGGCAATAATAATAATAATAATATTACTAATAATAATAAAGTGTATTTATTTGGCACTTCATCCTGTGTGAAACCTAAAAACTTCACAGTCACATGCGCACATATTCAAACACGTACGCATAGACACATACGCATATTCACTCACACTTGCACAGGCTCTCCTCGTTTGAGTGTGCACTCAAGGACCAGGCGTCTCAAGTCAGGGGGAACAGGAGTTCCAGCCTCTAAAACGCAGAACCGTATACAGAGACTGGACTCCCCCATTCTTGTCGGGGACACCAACTCAAAGAGATGCTAAAACACACACGAAGACACCACAGCCACACACATTATTAAATTAAATTAAACTGCATAGAGTTACCCTTTAATTACACTGTCTGGGCAGTCAAATTACACCATACGGAGTATTCTGGCTGCACTATATTTTTTAACCAAGACATTTCCCCAAGTTATCTCTCCAAAGCAAATGCCGGGTATTTCATTTTCAGTTTATGTATTAAATTTTCAGTTTATGTATTAAAATTCACTCATACCGGCAGCCTTCTGTCTAGCTGAAAGGATTATCACGCGGATTTAGTATCTGAAGAAAGAATCAACCTTCACAGGTAATAAACAGAACTTACACAAATAGATAAGTATATAACAGTAATATAGATAACATCTATAAATTAAAAATCTCTAAATACTCTCCTTTCTTTCATGTTTTTAGTAAGAGAAGCATGTTGATGGACTTTGTTACATACGAAAATCTTACTGTTTGGCTGTCCGGCCAAAATACTCTCCGCGGGGTTATCTGGCTGTCCAGCTAAATTACTCCTGGCCTAAAATGTCATATTTTCTATTATTGGGCTGGCAGCGCGGCCGATGATGAGTGCTGATAACGCTTAATTACTATAAAGGCAGTCGTTGAAATTTACAACTTTTATCAGAGACAATTTTTTTCAGCATAGTGATCGTATTCTAATTGTTCCTGCGACACATTATTACAGCCAAGTGTCTAGATGTGTAGGTGGCAGACATTTGGTTTTGGCTTCTGACTTTGCCAACGCCTCCCCAAACTGACACGTATTTCTGTTACCGACTTGTCCAGTTGCCAGTACCTAAAATTAAACTTTCTTTCTCTTCTTGCAATTCTCTTTCCAAGCCTTTTATTAACTGTTTATCTTCTCCATTATCTATCTTACTCTCCATCTTCCTCTTCCTGACTCTTTAGCTACTCCTCTCTCTCTTTGTCTCTCTCTAGCTCTTTCTCTCTCTCTACCGTTCTCTCCCTCTCTCTCTCTCTCTCTCTCTCTCTCTCTCTCTCTCTCTCTCTCTCAGCACGTTTCACCCAGAAATATTGAATCATCTGTTCCGTCTTTCCCGTCTCACTCTTTATATTTAGCTCCTGTTCTCCTCCCCTCTTCCCAAAATCCGTCTAGGCTATGACAAGGCATGCTCCAGTCCAAAGACTTTGAATAAGTAAAGCTATATCTTCTTTCTCCACCATCCTCTACCCCCTCATTACTCATCCATCCATGTCTTCTTTAAAGTATGTGAATCTCCCTGTTCACCCTCTCTCTCTCTCTCTCTCTCTCTCTCTCTCTCTCTCTCTCTCTCTCTCTCTCTCTCTCTCTCTCTCTCTCTCTCTCTCTCTCACACACATATATATATATGTATATGCAACTCGAATAAAATAGCGCGATATAGATCATTTACGTATCAGTGAATCAGAACTTCATTAAGTCTCGTCATTCTCAGGATCACTATCACATCTTCCTTTTTCTTCAAATCTCCCATTTCCTCTCTTCCTTCTACCCCCGCACATTTTGTCTCCGAAATTAAACCAGAGGTCTTAAACGCTTAATCAATAAAGTTATATTATCTTTCTTAACCATCTTCTCCCTGTCAACCCCCACTCACTCAATTCCTTCTTAAGATACATACCCCTCTCGCTCTCTCTCTCTCTCTCTCTCTGTGTCTTTCTCTTTCTCTCTCTCTCTGTCTTTTCTCTTGCTCGTTCGCTCGCTCTCTCACACATAATATACCAACAAACACATTCCCACATCATTGAATCAAATCTGTATAAATTCTTCTCGCCATTCTCTGCATCACATCTTCCTTTTTTTTCGACGTCTCTCGCCCTGTATCCCTCTTTCCCTCAAGTCAACCCACAAGTCTTATATACCTCATCCATAAAGTATCTATCTCTTTTTTTAACCACCCTCTCCCAGTGATTCCCTTTCACACAAGCCGTCCCTAAAATATGTAACATCTTCCTGTCCATCTCTCTCTCTTAAACTTTCTTTCTTTCTCTCTCTCCTTTCTCGCTCGCTTGCCCTCTCACACTATAATACCAACAAACACATTCCTATATCATTGAATCAGATATTTTCTGCATCACATCTTCCTCCTCTGACGTCGCCCGCTTTCTCTCCCTCTTTCCCACAGGTCTGGCTGACCAAGTTTCAACTCAAGGTCAGACAAACCTGAGGGGGGTAATGTGGGACCACCTGACAGCCCCCAAGATACTCGGATACGCCCACGGTTATCCCAAAGCCTCATCCAATATTAATTCATATATGGCGCATCATCGGTCAACAATGGCCAACAAATTTGAAATTGTTCCTGGAGTCAGTCGCGCTGCTATCGCCCCCTTGAGACCTATTCCGTAATCAAATTTGTTTCCTCTTCTCCTATTGGCGCCAGTACCAGCACTAGCATCGACGCGAATCGACAATGGGAACTTTAATTTACGCGAAACCTAAATGTCTGCGCAAAACTAATCACAGTTCTTTCATTTTTTTTGTTTTGTTTTGTTTTTGTTTGTTTGTCATCAGCTTTGATAATACAGGTAGAAATTAGACAAATGTAGTTAGAGTTGATTGAATCTCTGTGTTCGCAATGCTGATCAATAGTCCCAAAAGGATCTGAGAGGTAAACATCATGATACAATATGTATGCGTTTGCTGCAGTTCTTTGTCTTGTCAATAAAGTGAAAGTTTGCACATTAACGATGGGAACTCTCACCAGTCTAAGAATTTAATTACACTAGTATATTGGTGTTCATTACATCCTTAATGCCGTTTAACATGCAGAGTTATTGTAATTATTACTCCCCTCGGTAATGCGCCAAGTTCTGAAAATAGTATGTTTGTTTGAGGCACAAAGAAGACCGAATTTTCATCGTCTGGAAATTTAAANGGGGGGGGGGGGTTAAGAGGAGGGGCAGAGATGATTGTTACCACCGTGCCTAAAATTAGAATTTCACGCCTTTTTCCCCTCTTTCATCAGATAGGCTTACCTGTATTTTCCACCAAAGGCTGTTTTCGTCTCTCCAAGCATAACTTGCTCCAATTCGTTGCAGGGTATTATGCCCCCCTCATGAAGAAGAGACCTAAAAAGCAGAAAAAAAGAGCGACATAGTGACAAGTTGTTGGTCTGACGCCATGAAATAGTAATGAGCTTGAAGAACGAGAATGTCTGTGTCATTTTCGGATGGCTTCTCAGTCTCTCAGAAAATGCTAGACTCAGAAATGGCCGAAGCACGGCTACAGCACGCTCTATTCAATAACAGCTTTCACTTAATCAGTTTTTTCCTCTGTTTTAAGGAAACATGACGCGATCTGGAAATAAATGAAGACATTTAATCGCACTCTTCTTTTAATCCAGAGGTGTTTTAAGATAACCAATTATTGATTTAAAAGATGTTCTGAGACAAAAACAAAACAAGAACAACGAGGTCAAGCTCAGTAACAAGAAAAATGTTTAGTATTGGAACATGCGAAATATAGCAATTTGAAGCGTGCAGCTGCTGCTTGATGTCTATTGATAAACCGCTTTCTCTCTACCTATGCCACCTTCCTTACTCACCCCCTCTTCACATACAAACACCGGGGGGTCCAACATTTTTCTAAGTGGACAGTCACTCAATGCAAAGCTGTCTCGACCTGACAAGTGACCATTAACATTCGCTGGATCAACACTGTCCCCTCAGACATTTTATCTAGTGAACACAGATAGAAGCTCGATTAAAATCTCAATGAGGAATTTTCATTTCCTTCACGTGACCAAGGGAGTGTCGCTCACACATTGTTTTGCTCACACGTTCTTCACATGCATGGTTGCTCGCCTTTCATCAGTAACAACCTGGCATGCGTAGAGCATAAACAAATCAATGTGTGAAATCCACGTGGGGACGCCTATCCCCTGACCACGTGACAGAACTGAAAATACCCAGCTGCTTTGTTACATTTCCCTTAGGCCTAAAATTCACAAAATGCTTTGTAAAACAATATATAACTAGAAAGTGAAGGGTCATTTTGGTAGATGACCTGTAGCTTCATACAATGACTCGTATACTGGATTTAGTCCAAGTAGCAGAAGGAAAAAAAGAGACAATTACAAGTCTGTAACCGGCAGAGACCTTAAGTGGACAATCAATGACTCAATGCAAAGCTCTAACTAGAATTGGCAAGTAGCCACCGATCTTTGTGTCTGTCCAGTCAGAGTTTGACCGGTGCCATCCACCAGACCAGTGCCAGCGTCAAGTAAAGGGGAATGTCAGCCCAGCTCAAAATTTTCATGGCATTGCGAGGTTTCTAATGTGCTTAAATTTCACAAAATAGTGGACATGCGTATAAATATAGGGCTGCTAGATAATCGTGAACCTTTTTGGTCTGGGAGCAGCTCTAATATCACATCAGTCAACTTAGTAAAGATACTGGAGAAACATTAACAGATATATAACTAGCGGAAGCTCTAAAGTAGACAATTAATCACTCAATGCAAAGCTATAGCTAAAATTGGCAAGCAGCCACCGATCTTCGTTCGTGTCCAGTCAGTGTTTGACCAATACCATTCCCCAGACGCTATACATAATATTATACATTGTCCAGTGAAGAGGAATAGCAGCCCAGCTCAAATTTTCCATAGCACTGCGAGGCTCCCGCTGAGCTTATAATTCACAAATTGATGTATAATATTATATAATGTAATAAGTATTTGTCGGTCTTAACAACAACAAAAAAACCCAGTTTTAACCGTTTACAGTATATAAGAATACTTAGTAAGGAAACAAGAGGAGTAGTTACAGGACTGCAGCAGGACGATGTTCTGAGCGGACAATCACTCACTGAATGCAAAACCCCAACTAGAACTGGCAAGCAGCCACCTACAGTATCTTCGTTCGTGACCACTCAGTGTTTGACCAGTGCCATTCCCCAGACACTGTATATACTGTCCAATAAAGATAGTGTATGGATTCGATCGCGCTCAGCATTTCGTGCTCAAGCCATGTAAATATTGCTGTAAAGCTGAGATAAGTGTAATCAGCGTGGGGTGTGAAAGACGTCCTGGTGAATAGAGTACGGGAAATAATTGTTTAGGTAAATCCTAAGGATGTGTTTCTTTGGTTGAGAACTATCTTCCTGTTCATATTTGATGGAACTGAGGCTGCAGATCATGGATAGAACCAGCGTGCTTGGTTCTGTCCAGAACCAGTATGCTTGGTCTTGAAAATAAGGCCCGTGACTACATGTTCCATAAGAGACAATAACTCTCGGGAGGCAACAACTGCCATGTAAAATTCAACACCATATCTGGAGACAATCCAAACAAAAAAATAATCAGACTAGAGTTGAATGTAGGAACAAAACTTTGGTCATAAAGAAAAGTAGCTGTACTAAGTTTTAACATGGAACAGTTGTCTCTGTTTACGATAGGATGTGCTTATTTTTATTAGAATAGGTTTTTTTAAATTTTTTTAAATTTTACGATCCAAGTATGTAGAACAGAAAATTAAGAGAACTACGTAACCATTGCACATTCACAAAATAACAGCAGTCAAGCAAGTATTGTAGTCTTTGGAGCCTACATGGTTTAGGTCAGTGCTCTTGCTACAGGCGCTCATTTGATATGAGAGTATGAAATTTTAACATACGGGCGCTCATGGTCGCCCTTTACTATTGTGAGTATGGTAAATACAAACTTCATTTCACAGCCGTGGCGTTGGATGCCACAGTCATTCCAAATCAGATCTCCAGGATCATTAAGGAGATGTATTTAAGGAGCCTATTCTTCAGAGGTCAAACGCATGCCAAGTAGCCATCGTCGAACAGAATGACACACACACACGTGCATAAATCCTCAACATATCAGCTCTCACTATACCTTCCCATACAATGTTCATACGCCAGTGAATTCCGGTGTCAATGATGTTGCAGCTATTTCCATGAGTTTTAGAATCTGTGGTAAAGAGAACAGTGATGGCAAAAGATCAAAGAGTTTAAGCGTCTTTAAACTATCCGGCTAAAGCTGATGCAAAATCCAGTATTAATGAAAAATCGATGAATGCAAGCAAAACTAAATTACCCTGATCTGCAGTTGTTTTTTTAAAAAGAAATTTGACAAGTTATACGATCACGAGATGCTTCCAAACGGACATTGTGTAATCTACTGTTTGCTTAGGAGGTCATGAACAGAAGCACTGCGGGTGTCATAAGAACTTTCTGGCCACTTCACTCTTGGGAAGTTCTTTTCTGTTACTATGCACTGGTCACCTCCTTATCTTTAAAACTTTGATAAGGTCGGTTCAATTTATGCGACTTTTCAAGAGCCATGTCGGCACTGTTATTTCGCTAGAGGCGAGCAAGTAGAGTTTATGGGGAAAAGAAAACGGCAAGGGCATTAATATCTTTGAAGGGATAACTCCACTTTTTGCACGTTCCATGTGGTAGAAATTAAAAATGAATTGTTTCTGTTCCAAGCCATGGCCATAGCTACTTCTTTTTAACTTCTTTTGTCTCCCCTTTTCCTCTCCCCACCACTACCAAGACACACACACACACACACATACACACACACACACACACATACCAGACCCCACACACACATACACACACAAATACACACACACACGCACCACAACCACACACACACACACACACACACACACACACATTCAAACAAACAAACAAATGCGGCGGCAAGGGCAGAAAGGTAGACGATAAATTCCGGCTGAAATCAAACGAATGTTGGATGTGGAGACAAAAGTAAACCCTGTTTATTTGGGATTCGATCTAGGAAGTGTAAAACAATTGGCCTCCA
Organism: Ellobium chinense; assembly: GCA_033807755.1. Taxonomy (NCBI): domain Eukaryota; kingdom Metazoa; phylum Mollusca; class Gastropoda; order Ellobiida; family Ellobiidae; genus Ellobium; species Ellobium chinense. Next base: position 154,465 of record JAWQUT010000296.1, on the reverse strand, counting down.
GGGATGGGAAGACAAAGGAAAATTGATGAGATCAGTGATCAGAAGGAGATTAGAGAGACAAAGAGAGAGAAAAAGAAAGAGAGGGAGAGAGAGAGAGAGAGGTGGAGACGGAGGATGAGGATGGAGGAATTCGAAGAGAAAGAGATAGGCACCAAAGTTTCTATTAGTAACATTAGATTCTTGGAGAATGTACGAGATGAACTGAGAATGGAGCTTGGAGTTCGCAAGAGAAGGTGGAAATGTATGAGAGAGAAACAGAAGGAGAGATAAACTATCTCGAGTTATATGAGTACAAGAGAGAGAGCGCGCGAGAGAGAGAGAGAGAGAAAGAGAGAGAGAGAGAAAGAGAGAGAGAGAGAGAGAGAGAGAGAGAGAGGTGAAGAAAATGAGGAGCTGGGAATAAGTGAGAGAAACAAAACGTATCTGAGAGAAAGAGAGAATGAGAGAGAGAATAGCAGGGTTTACCTGAGTTCCAGTGAAACAAAGAAAGAGGAATCGAGAAAATAATGAGATAAGTGAGGTTCTCGGATAGTGTGAAAGAAAGAAGAAATGTGTGTGTGTTTGAGTGGGAGAAAGACAGATGGAGAGAAAGAACAGCGCAGCAGGTTTTATATAAGTACTAGAAAAATAGATAAAAACAAAAATCTAGAAAAAATAATACCAATTCATGATGAACGAGATAAAAAATGCATGTATTGATGGGGAAAAGGCACTTAAGAGGCGAGAAACAATATTACATCAGGATTTACATCAGTTGAACAGAGAACAAGATAAAATGAAAGAGAGAATGAGGGGGAGGGGAG
>JAWQUT010000296.1:140874-147394 GCA_033807755.1 Ellobium chinense | reverse complement strand
GAGGGGAATGAAAAAGGAGTGCATAATTAAGCTTGACCATTCCACGTTCCTTTTTCGACTTTTGAAACACCTGCAAACATCTTAAGGAATTTACTATTATTATTGTTTCCTTGTTATGAGCTAGTTTGTACTAATGACAATGCACAGCAGGACAAGCCTAAGCAGGAAGTTATCACTCACTGAATATCTTTGGACACCAGGTGCTCAACTGGAGGAGATCTACATTTTGACCAAATCGAGACACGGTAGCCGAGCCTGTCTGGGAATGCATTTCTCTTTTACAAGGTTTCACGGCTTCTCAGCAATGCATGATATTGTATTCTTAAACTACACTACAAGAAGTAAGCAAATAAAAGTTGCATACATCAAAGCTCTGCATTTTCTTTCCCAAACTCAGTATACGCATCGGAAATGCTTCTCCCTGACACATCCTCATGGCTTCCTATTTTGTGTGTAGAAGTTGTGTTCTCAACGCGATGTTTCCCTATTGCTAGACCACGATGTATCAAGAATATTCAAGAAAGTCTCCAGAGATTTTCAATACCAAACTTCTCCGTATACATATTTCCATGGAGCAATACGCGCTAGATTTTGGAGAGTTTTCTGAAAACGAAAAAAGTACGAGTGAGAGAAAGTTCTTTTTACATACATAGCTGCTTTGATAAGAATGATAATAATAATAATAATAATAATAATAATAATAATATGTCATAGCAGCAATACAACCACGGGTTATTCTCTGTAAGCTGTGCATTTTTTCATTGGCCTCTGGTACATGCTGCTAACGTTATTTATGAGTATGCTATTATAGCTCCTGTGCTGCTTATTCATTTTGCTGTTATGGAACAACACGGAGGTTTCGAATGGTTTTATTTGTTCGACAATAACAAAGCCATAACTCAGTCACAAGTAAATGTCGCGGCCTTTTAAGCAATCCCTGAAAACGTTCCTAAATTACCGACGATCATATTATTGACAGTGCACTGCTCTGCTTATAAGAAGACTGATAAAATGTGGGCGTTCAGGAGGGGAAGGCGGGGGGAGGGTAGGAAGGGCGTAGCGTAAGGGTCAAACCAGTAGGTAAATCTGCATATAGGCTAGGGTCTTTCTATATTTATATCAAGGGGAGATGCGGTAGCATGCATGAAACAGAGAAACACAATATTATACCATCAAGAATGCTTGAGAACAATAACAGGCTATAATGGCAGGAGCAGCAGCAGCAGCAATAATAACAGCAACAACAATAACAACAACAACAGAAACAAAAATAACAAAATAGCATCTACAGGTAAGCCTACAACCGACTTACTGTTTACTCCTTGTAGATAAGATTGATGCGTCTTTCCCTCATGTAGGTAAAACGATCAAGGGCGGTGTCGTAGTTTTGATCTACTTAGCTTGCATAGCAAGTAACATGTTTCTTGTTCGTGTCTGGCTCAAGTTGAGCATGTATAGTCTGCATTAATCGAAAGACACTAAGAGAGTACCCGCAGGCAACACTGCTTGCTTTCAAAACAACAACTTCGCTTGCTAGGGCTTTGTTAAACGAATACTGCCGAAAACACGAAATTTCAGGTTATTTGGGGTCTAGACCCAGATTACATTATCAGTACTTCTGTGTTAGTCATCTGTGTTTTAAAAAAAATATTGTATAATAATAATAATAATAATAAAGAGAATTTTTATAGCGCCTCACCCCCGAAGAGCTCGAGGCGCTTTACATCGCAAAATTTCGCATACATTTCTTTCAAACACCAGACATATAACAAGCATAAACATACACACTCACACGTACTTATTTCACAATATAGATGTACATTTCAAAATTATTCTTGATAGAGCAAGCATTCCAAATACGGACTGCAGTAGCTACTTTGACAAGTACTTTACAAATAGATGTGTTTTTAACTGGCATTTGAATGATTCAAAACTGGAAGAATTTCTAATATTTTCTGGCAATGTACAAATAAGAGGCCCAGAATAACAGAAAGCCCTACAGAAAGTATAAGGTCATTCTTTTCCCAAGCTGTACTCAGAGACCATTTGGCAAACATTACCTTACACTCTTGGAAGGGGAGGGAGTCAGGAAGAGATTTTTTAATTTGTTGCTTAACCAATTCGCACATGTGGAATAAGATACCAGAAATTTCTATAGATGGTGCTGGTATGTGGAAAAAAAAAACAACAACCCAGGAAGTAGCCTCAGTTGACTGCCTTTAAAAGTGAATGTCGTGGCCCCCTAAACCATGCTTAATAAACCCAGTGAGTTCCCGGCGGGCACATTATATACGGAACACTGCGTAGCTCATAAGGGGCCTATTAGAAAAGAGCCCGGTGTGAGACATACAGGGAAGGAAAGACAAGAAAAGACAGGGCATCAAAATCAATACTATTGAGAAGATTTTAATATCACCGTTGAATAAAATATGAGAGGGTGAAACGATTGGGGAAATGAGAGGCTAATATCTTGGATCCGCGTCTGCATGCTAGGGAGACAAAGGGAATAGGTGGACCTCGGGAATCGTCATTTTACAGTAGAACATATATTATGTAGCGATCAAGTGACCCAAGTGTGACCAAGTCCCTTTAGAGTATCAGGAAGTCAGAGGACCGAAACACTTGCTAGACTGGGGTGTCTTCCTCTGACCATCTTCTGTTGCCTCGCTCTCCAAGAGTTTCCTCTCAACACAAATGCGATTATCGTTTCTTCCCTGGAAAAGCAGTCGTTGCATTCAGTGATATCTTTATCCAGGTTGATTACTCTGGTCCAGATATAATAAAACCATTCTTTTCTAGCATTCCAAGTCATTATATCTTGGTCGCTGGTTTGTGGCTGTCATAGCACTTATGAGGACAAATCGCATATTTCAACATAAAAAGAAAATCCCTTTTTAACACTGTGTTTGATGGCAAATTCACTGAAAAGCCCAGGTGAGGTTTTGTAGTGGCCAAAGTGCTGAGTTTCTAAAGAATGTTTTGCCTGGTATTTTATCCATTCTGGGACATGAGAATAGGTGGCTGTGGTCTCTTTAGAGAGCTGGTCACAACGTAGAGGTCAGACGTATGGAAGAAAATTATGAACTGTCGTCCGTGAAACCCGGTCGCCATTACAGATGGTCGCGATAAACAGGGAATCGCGATATCCAGGGGGTCGTCGGACCAGATTTGACTGTAGTCCTCTCATAAAGTCTCACTATTCCCCCACTTGGTTCTGTGACAAAATGATGAGTAGAGTGACGGGTTCTTTTTTAAATATCTAAATACATTCTCTGACGAAATGCTAGGTACTGGGAGAGAGATTAATCTACCAAGTCTATTGGTCAGGGAGGTCTTCCTTCACTTTCATTTAGCTTTTGTGATCTACTAGTTCGCCATAAAGCTTAAGCTGTTATGTTGTTGTTGTTGTTGTTGTTGTTGTTGTTGTTGTTGTTGTTGTTGTTGTTGTTGTTGATGATGATGATGATGATGATGATGATGATGATGATGATTATGATGTTGTTGTCGTTGTTTTCTAAATATGATTGGTATCCCTCTTAAAAATTTACCTAGACCCACAAGTATATCGAACAAAGCAATAGCATTTTGATTCAGAAGTGTTCTATGTATTAAACGTTAACAGTTTCGGCAATTCTTTGGTTCGGGTTTAAGAGAGTATCCTTAAACTAAACCTCTATTATGTTAAGAGGATAACATGTTTTATTCTTTACATTTGTGAGGGAGTCGGAATCAGTTCAGAAGACCAAGGAATTATTCAAATCTCCACTTTGCTTCGGTTTTTTGTTGCTGCCAGCTAGAGTAGCTCCAGTCCAACATGCGGTGTTTTTTAAGACGAACGAGAATGTATTCAATTACTTCTGGAATATGACGCACCGATATCTTCTCAGTCATACCCCCTCCCCCTTTCCAAGAGAAACATAAAGAAAAACAACACCAAATCGATTCGCCTACAAAATCCTTTCGGGGGCAAACAAGTGAAGACAGGGATTTCAAGATTATCAATTATTTAAACAACACTAAATGACGTCATAATTTAAGAGATGATGTATAGGACAAATTTAGCAACGACATTTCCTTTACAAAACCCCCTGAGAATACACCAGGAAACTTCAGATCTCACGTGAAACGGTGGTAGTGGTTAGTTTTATGTAACGGCAACAAAGAGATCAAGCAAAACGATCGTATACTTCTACACCAAGCTAAAATATATTTTTTTTCTAATCTTAAACTGTAAAGTCATTTGGCTAAGAGTGCATTCAGTGAGTCTAAAAGAAAATATGTAGAGGTTTTATTTCTGTACCAGGATAGTAATTATTTTGTGCAAAAAAAAAGGTGATTTGGCTTCAGAAACAGATAGACGCTTTTCAAGAAGATCGAGAACAGACTTTTGGCAGCGAGTATAAACTCTTGCTCGTTGAAACTGACTGTTGCAAGATTGTTATACAAATGAGCAAATTTTACTTTACCTCCGATAATCTTTTTGCTTAATTTAGATGGATACAAATTCATACTTCAGCTGCCAGATCGGAAGACTACATTCCTTGGAAGGAATTCCGAATGAGACTTACGTCCCTAAGAAGAACTCAAACCTATAAAATTAAATAAAACCTTAACCTACTCCTATCACGTATCCTTCCCATAACCTTACTGTCCATCGAGATGGAAGTGTCCGTCGAAGTGAGTCCCTAACCTTACTGTCTGTCGAGATAGGAGCTTCAGATGTGAGTCTTATTCACAATTTCTTCCCATCTCTTGTTTAGAACATGACTAATGCCACCAACTGAAATCATAGAGAAAGCAAGTCACTTACGTCTGTTTGTGATACAAAGCCCACGCCAGTGCAGACTAATTTCAGGAAATGTGACAACGCCTTTCTTTTTTTTTTCCACAGTTCTAATATTCCTGCCGCAGTTTGATGACAAAGATGGGAAGCCAAAGCTACGTAAACTTAATACTTAGGTGCCTGTATATTTTTATCACTTACGGATACATATCCATGGCGGCGGCTTACAGACTCCCTATTGGTGAGTATTGGAAACGATATTTTTGACGTTTATGGTTGTGTTTCATGCTTGGGCACGTGTTGGGAAGAGTAGCTGCTGAACTAAGGGTTTGTTCTACGCGTGAGTAAACCAGACTTCCTCTATAGATCTGATGAAGCGAATGAACCTGAATACGATAATGAATTCAACAGATCGTGAAAGTCCAATCTCATATACCGAAACCTCATACCATTGAGATAATAATAATAAACTGGATTCTCTGCTTAAGTACGAGTATATTATTGTCTTACAACCAGTCAAACTGAGGCTTAAGTCGCATTTTGCATTTATTTAGTCATTGGTATGATGTGGAATCTTTAATACGTTTACCTTGATTAGCTGGAAAATATTTTATCTTCTGGCCCAAGACTAGCTGTTTAAAGTGACTTGGAGTCAACCCGTGCAATGGAAAAAGAAAACGTTGGGAAATTCCCAACTGTGGAACTCTTCAAACCCTAAAATGCATCTAAAATGCCTCAGGAAATTAAAATTTATTCACAACTCTTGACCACTTGCCTATGAAATATAAGCTTTTTTTGCGTATAGAAAAGATGTTTCTCTCGATTTCTACAAAAAACAAACATCTAATACTGAGTGACTCTTTTAACCTTCCGAGCCCAATATCTGAGCTCCTAATTTGGAGACATACGCCTCATTTTGATTGGCTGCAACATTTTGTATATAACGTAACCAACGCCCATTGAAACATAATGATTTATTTTATTGTGTGGCGGAAGAAGAGAAGGAAGAAAGAAAGAAAGAAAGTATAGAGTTCACCTGACAGTACGCCTCATTGCGATGTCAAATCTGTCTAGTCAGTCGATAAAGTTGCCTTATTATGCATTATTTTATCCGCCAAGTTAGGCGCCGTCCCTCTCTCTCTCTCTCTCTCTCTCTCTCTCTCTCTCTCTCTCTCTCTTTCTTTCTATCTCTCTAACATTTTCATTCTGATTGTCTCACTCGTGCTCGCTGTTTCTCTCTCTTCTCATTTACACTCTCTCTCTCACACAGACATCCTCACTCTGACTGTCACACTCTTTCTCTCTGTCTCTTTGTCACTCTCACTCTCTTTCACTCTCTCTCTCTCTCTCACTCACTCACACACTCTCTCTTTCCCTACAAATAATGACGCACTAGTAGTTATACGAAAAAACACGTATTATAATTGCCTCCCTGCCTCACACTGAAACCCCCCAAAGCATCATTCAGATTCCAGTTTTGAAACACCGTAAGTACAAGTACAGCAGAGTCCATTCTAACCTCTCATTGCCATTTTGCTAAGAGAATCTCAGGAACTTTAATCTGTGTAGAGAGAAGTAAGGCATCCTTTCGGTAGAAGGTTGGCGAATGACCATTGCTCGCTGGTCCTCTCGAACTTATTATATCTTAATCTTGAGCGTCTCAGACAAACTGGTCTTTGTAGAAAAAAAAATAAGACATCCTTCAGGTACAAGATTTGCCATGGCAAAGTGCAAGCT
>JAWQUT010000296.1:118374-135874 GCA_033807755.1 Ellobium chinense | reverse complement strand
TTGTTAAAGAGGCACACAATCGATTGAATCGTCTCATTCTCAAATGTTAGCAGCGGGCCTGAGTTGAGAGTAGGTTAACAGCACACCAGAGGAAATGAACGAATATAAATTGTCGGGGAGCGTCAGTGTGTGTGTGTGTGTGTGTGTGTGTGTGTGTGTGTGTGTGTGTGTGTGTAAGAGAGAGAGAGAAAGAGAGAGAGAGAGAGAGAGAGAAAGTATGTGGATTAGATTAGATATAGTGTTGAACGCAGTGAGTGAATCAGTGAGAGTGGGTGAGTGAGTGAGTGAGTGAGTGAGTGAGTGAGTGAGTGAGTGAGTGAGTGAGTGAGTGAGTGAGTGAGTCAGTCAGTCAGTCAGTCAGTCAGTCAGTCAGTCAGTCAGTCAGTCAGTCAGTCAGTCAGTCAGTCAGTGAGTCAGTGAGTAAATAAGTTAGGGATTGAACTAGTGAAAAAGTGTTACTATGTGAATAAATCAATGACGGACTGAAAGAGTGAGTAATTAAGAAGAAATAAAAACGAATGCATACCCTTTGTACAGGGATATGTGAGTGAATGGTTGCTTGCATGAGAATAGAACCTCTCTATCTATGAATTCAAGAGTGACAGAAGCAAGTAAGTAAATTTATTATGCCACTGTGTAAACACACAGCAAACATGTCTAGCATTAGGCCAATTGTCCAAAAAAAAAACAAAACATCTATGATTATCATCCAAATTTTTATAAATCAATAAAGATATTTTGAAATTATTTTACCCCAACATACTGAGCACACACAATATTCCCTAAGATCTTTTATTTCAGACATAGAAACAGCACACACAATATTCCCTAAGATCTTTTATTTCAGACATAGAAACAGCTTACCTATCATGTGCCGTAACCTCATTGCTGTTGCATGTTTGTTTGTTTGTTTGTTTGTTCGCTTGTTTGTTTGTTTGTTTGTTTGTTTGTTTGTTTGTTTGTTTGTTTGTTTGTTTGTTTGTGTATGGAAGGTAGAGAAAATAAATAGTGGTGAAGGGTTATACTACCGTAAATAATAGAGGAACTATGTATTGTCTATGTCAGACGGATCTCATGTTTCACATCTGATTAAAATACAACCATCATAATATGAGTATGATCTGAATGTCTAAAGCAGGATTTTAATTAAATTAAAAGATAATGGCTGGATCACGATTAGCGTTCTTTCTCAGTATCTTTCAATGAAATCGGTGTGAAGGCATAATTTCTGTACAGCAGCAGCATCAGCAGCAGTAGCAACAATAACGTCATCAAGAACAGTAACAACAACAAAATTTAACTAAATACTCTTGGAATAAATTCGACAACTGCATCAGTATTAGCAGCAACACAAAGACGAGCAGCAATGACGGCGGCGACGACGACGACAACGACGACAACAAACCAACAACTACACAGCAACAGCAACAGCAACATCAGACGTTATAAGGGTCTACTATCCATTATATATATATTTTTTTTTTGAGGGGGGGNGGGGGGGGTATTTCCTTGTTTTCCTGATTATTATATTTCTTGTGATATGTCTGGTCGAGGGCCTAAATTTGAAATAAACTTGAAATTTTAAACTTCCATTAGTGATGTTTTTGTTTTTTTGTTTGTTATTCATCATCTGGCTCTATAAATTACAGTGTCTTATCGCACAGTGCCGCAAAATTCCAAACAGGAGCAAGATCAATACTGCTGCTGCAAAACTATTTAATCTTCCCAGTATCTTTTGTCTATCAACAGCTTCACCATACGATATTAAACGGGAATCAGTGCATTGCTTATTTAATGAGTATGGGAGAAAAAAAATCATCTTAAAACGACAACTACAGCAACAACAAGGACTCATCAGTTGTAGTAGCAGAAGTAGCAGCAGCAGTAAAAACAAAACCACAAACAACAGCAATTGTAAACACAGAAAAAAACAACCACTACAGATGCGCATATCGCTCCTTGGAAGACTATCTCAAATGCCACCGGGAGCCTCTTTAAAAAAACTCAGTTAATGATTTTGACGTACCATTAATTCTAGAACTTAAGACAAAAATATTTAACAAAACAAACGCGGATGGCTTCGTCCGCTTGGAAATAAAACATTGTTGAAAACGTAGCAGATACCAGGATTTTAATTTTGTGATAACTCGACTTCGCCCGAAAAATTGGTGCTTAAAGCGCTTTCTTCCCTGTAAGAATTTGAAGACAATTACAGAAAAATTAAAACTTTGCATCATAGGACGCCCAAAACTCACACAATGACTAAGATAATGGACATGAAATATGTATAATCTACAGTTGCATGTAAAACACTGTACGAAATCACAAGAGAAACGAAATGTGCTAGGTAAAGAGTCATTCAAATCAGCAAGAATCTAGACAGTTAGGTTCTCCAGGGGTGATATAATGTATAGTTATGTATCACAATATACTCCCAATTTCAGGCCTTATCTTTGACGAAAGAGACAGCATCCTGGAGGCAGCGCTTGTCAAGCACCTCCGTCAGAAGAACGAGGAAAACAGTTTCTTTGAGCTGGACACTAAGGTCTTCAGGCTGGACACGAGTGACAGCTACAACGTCTCCAGAGCCTGTACGTTAGATAGGTGCTTTTGTCAATAAAGCTGTTGTTGCTGTTGTTGTTGTTGTTGATGTCGTTGTTGTTGTTGTTGTTGTTGTTGTTCTAGTAGACTTCGTTAAGTACCATCTTCCCCTCTTAAATCTCCTCCCCTTCCCCCAACTCTCAGTGGCTGGGTCCATTCATTTTCCATTTATCTAGGTTTGGATGATACATTCTCTTGATTCCCTTCTGTGACACTTCATAGATGGACAGCTCTAGGTGTAGTACAGAGAATTGGTCAGATAGCAACAGATGCATGAGGAACTTGGTATCTTCACAGTTTACTGTGTTCCTATAATATCGTATTGTGAAATGATAAGTATTTGCCTATGGCCTAATAGAAGGTCTGAACTTAAACGGCAATGTAGAGCTGAAGAGAAGGATGAAAGAAAAGCATCTATCCCTATACAAACCCCCAGGCGGTGGGGTTTATAGTAGCTGTCCAGTCGTTCATGGACAGGAATGGGACATTCTCTCCGTACCCCCTTCTCTGTTGTTATCTGGATGGACAGAGGCATCTGACAATGGGCTATTATCTTTTAAGTTGGAAATCTGCCCGACTGAGATCTATAATGGCAAAGGCATTAACTGAGGCTAGCAATGACGTATGGGCAAGATTCTTCCCTTTAATACAATCAAAAACTATTAATCGTCAACACTGTAATACAGTACTTGCTTTTGCTTAAGCTTAGGGACACAAATATATTAGAAACTACAACAATCTGTGCTATGAAAATTGTTGTTATTAAGTGAATATTTCGATTAAAAGGAGTCAATTGCTCATGGGGTCTTTCTTTCTGGTTTATATGCAGTATGTTCCCTGTTGAAATCGGGTGCCATCACAGTTATTGGTGACATCCGACCCCCAGCCCTAGACACAGTGATCGATTACACCCACGATACCCAGATCCCCTTCATTTTCCTCAACAATCCGGCTGACCCGAGGGATTGGATCGACTCCCAGAAATCTATGCAGGTTAGTGGTGAGCTGAACTCCATATTTTCAGGTATGGCGATACTTAGCCTTCGTGCTACAAGTATCGGCAAGTATCGTAAAATTCCGATACCATATCGAATCTGATAATCTCTGTACAAGACAGTTCTGACAATAGTAACATAGGTTTCAAATCTTCTGGCATCACTGTTGGACTTGGTACTTGCATTTCGGAATGAACTGAAAACTACTTTCGACGCAGTTTTGAACTGAGATAGAATTGAGATACTGTTTGTTTTGTCTTCAAGATGTTCATGTTTCTAGATGTTACCATGTAACCTGGGTTCCACTAAATAAACTGAATTAAATTAAAACTAAATTGGTCACTATAGCTATACCATGCAAGGCTTTAGGGTTCATCCGCTTAGTTGTTATTTTTTTTCTCACCTCTATGTTGTTAATTGTTTTCCAGGAAACAATACCATGTTTTTATTATTATGGAAATGGTATCTAAATTCCAAAGACATCGACAACAGTATATAACCATAGCAGGAATCGAATCCACGACCGAGCTTTGGATGTCGAAAGAATCCGACGCCTTTACCATTCGGCTACGCGAGGGTTCCATAGCAAACATTTTCTGGGCCCTCGTGTTTGGGGAAGAGCTGGTGCTTAAGCCTTGAGCCAAAGATCAGTCTGTGGCTTATTGACTCGCTTCATGACTGTGAACACCTCTTGCCATATCTCACAGAGCCAGAACTCCAATGAGAAGGGATTATATTGCCCGACGTCTGAACGAAACGTTATTATAGAGACACCATTCTACCAAAAATTTCCTTAACATTAGAGCCCTATTTGTGTTGGCAGAGGAACCTACTGAGAAATTGGAATGGAGAAGATGCAGAAGGAGAAAAGAAGTAACTCAAAGAAGAGACATGAGAAACTGAGTTTGGCTTCCTTATTCGTAGATTCTTTGGTAACCAGTTTTGTGAGGTCATATGACGCAGCACCTTTCCACACTCGCTCTATCTTTTCATCCCTCATTGCTGGAATCGAAATATCTTTCCCTATCATTTAATTAAGGTCCTCCTTCCCTAATTTATAGCGAAAATGTATGGTATTAGCTGTTTCAATGCCTTCTAGGTATGAAAATGGCAATGTTTTTCGATTGTTGGCTGTGTAAGCATTTTACATCTTTACTGACTTAGCAAATACTTACTATTTATTTGTTATTTAGTTCTTCTTCCAACGTTTGACACTTTCACATATGCTCCAAGACCAAGGAGAATTTGAGAACTTTGCCAGCTAATGAGACAATCTAAGAGTTTAGGTCCTTTCACACAGTAAACGGAATAACTATGTACTTAGCAAAAACTACATAGTTTACGTTGAAGTGGCATCCCACTCCTTCCTTCCTTCCCTCCCTCCCAACCAAATCAGGACTTTATAAAAAATATCTGCATTAATCTCAGCCCTTACAATTAAAATCTAATATTTTTCCCCCTCCCCTTGGCCACTTGTCTGATTTTAGGGGGACTGTTTAAATTACATACCTTTAAGCCAGATACAGCTGGCGTCTTCATAACTGAGAATTTGCGCCTTAACGATGATATCTCTGACCATCCTAAGAATTATTTTAACTCTGCATATTGAACGCTACTAAGAGTGCATTCAGCACCTATGCACTTATGTAATTTCTTACGATGGAAGAGATACCATCGTGAATGCGCAAGCTCTTTAATATCTTCTATTCCACGGTTACCGGAGCCTCTATGAGCCTCCGATTCTGGCCTTCCCCCACCTCACCCCCACCTCATCCCCTCCCCATCCAATCCAATAGTATTGCAGTAACTGCAGGAGTAGCACTTACTACACCGAGTCCAAACCACCGTAAGATCAAATCAATCCGATGCAGAATATTAAGACCGATAGCCGTGGAATTCGAGCACCCATTAAGCCAAAAGCCACATTCGTCTTCGGCAGGGGTTAGAATAGGATGAATCACATGTCAAAGTATAGAGTGGGGAAACACTTTCTGTGTTTGGTGCTCTGAGGGGAGGGGGCAATGCCGCTGGCGTAAGTCAAGGCTGTTGGTTTTTCTTTGGTTTTTTTTTCTTTTCTTTTTAAAGCTTGCTAGTCGACCGCAGTGTAATCTGAAGGATCCTTGACGGATACGTATGTAATACATCAGGATTGGGCAGAACTGAGATCATATGAAAGTAGTTCGTGAACTTGGGTTTAGTTCACGCTCACTCGATATGAGCTCAATAGCTAGTTTGGACGAGCTGATCTGGATCTAAACTGGAGCTATTTTAAGTGCTTGATCTGAATTTTAATTTGTTCAATCTAAATTTCAGTTCATTTCACATCTACCTCGAAAATCAGAACGGAATGTCAATTTCAAAACCTGGAGATTGATCTGAGCTGAAAATAAATCTATTTTCATAGAACTGAGTTAAACTTGATCTTGGGGCTTTTCCCCCTTAGTGAACTGAACTTGACCTCAAATGATTTTTGGTGAACTTTCCCAGCCTTGTAATACATCATACAGAACGATTCTCGTAAACCACAATGAATTTCTTTCTAGGTGTACATGGAGCCCAGCCTTACAAGAGTGATGGTAGCGATGATACATCAAAATTACTACTGGGACAAACTCTACTATATCTATGATTCTAACGATGGTAGGTTGACAAGCATACATGGATGGATGGGTGGATGGATGGATGGATGGATGGATGAATGAATGGTTTGGTGTGGGGTGTGAGTATAAATAGGTGGATAGCTGCAGAGATGAATGAATAGACAGATGGAAGGACGAACAGAAAGACGGGATAAATGGATATAAAATAATAGTGTTTTATTGCTGTGTTGCGAGAGAACAATTCCCTTTCATTCTTTCTTTATTTTTGTAGATCACAGAGTTATAACATCACAAACAGACGTCTGTTATATACATAGTTCATATTTTATGTATTTCCAAAGTTTACACTGCTCACAGTGCATGAGTACTCTCCTCGCAAGGGGACACGCATGCAATTTTGTACTGTCCGCCACGTCCTTGGTCTTTGACTGGACTTGTGCACCATTCCATAAAGTGAAGCTTTTTCTACAAAAATTAAAANGGGGGGGGGGTGATTTCTGCTTCTGCTCAGGGCGCTCAATATGCTTGCATAACCTCTGGTGAGCCGATTCTACTTGAATTACTATCCTATTACAGTAGAAGAAATGGGTGGTAGGTCAAGAAATGGATGAATGCCGGGAGAGATGTACAGAAAACTGAAACTGATATATATATATATATTATATAAGACGACCCACACTTCATTTAAGAAGTTGTGTCTTTAATTTGTTTCAAATTTTCACCGGTGGGACTTTTTCAATAGTCAAACTTACAACTGAACTAAACAGACAGTGTACCTATCTGAACTAACCTCACCTCACTCGTACTTATACATACATTCCACTACGAACCATCCTTATGTTCCTTGTGTATGAACAGCAGTGTCCAGAATAGAGCAGATCCACGACTTTCTCCACGACGAGCCTTACGCCTTCACGGACATCCAACCCCATGAAGTGAGTTCTGCCCAGGCGTGCATCAACCTTCTGATAGACCTCTACCACACCAAGAGAGAAGAACCACTCAGGATCATTCTAGATGTTGATCCCAAGACGGCCAAAATGGCCATAGATCACGTGGTGAGTTGGCCTGTGTGTGGCATTCCCAGATATTCATAGTTGACTTTAAACAATGATAATACTGTTCTCACGCTCATTCCACAACTGCTAAAGTCATTTTTTGAGGTTTTGAGAAATTGAGCGCTCTCTACATGTTGCTCAAAGCAAAACAAAATGGCAGATGTGGCCTAGTTGGTAAAACTGAGATATAATGACAAGTCAAAACTCTACACTGTTCTAGTGGGGACAACTCAATTTTAAGATAATTTTTAATATAAACAACGCAAATCGTTAAAAAAATGACCTAGACATAATGTGGAATGAGCATGACGATATAAGTTGTTAACGTGAAACAAAGACATGTTTCACTTTTGTTCTTTGTTCGTTTGGAAACATACAATGCTGTTGGATTAACTCTTGTAATTATCATTAAAAAGGAACGGCACAAAGGTTTAACTTAAATTATGAGCCTCTAGTTGGATGGACTTTCAAGTCCGTATGATTTTTCACCTCCCTTGACAAGTTCATGACATAAGTTGACAATAATAGAGGAATGCAAGTGTATATCTCTTGCAAAACTCTAAGAATTATGACGCATTTCTTATGATAAACTGTTCAGAAAGATCTCGTCTTATGGCTCTTCAGAAAGATGAAAAATAAATCGAGTTAAATTTTATCATTCGTTCATATGGCTTTGATAAACTACTAATATTTCTAATGACATCGAATGTTTACACGTTTGTTTATGAAGGTCTCATGAGCGAATGATAAGAGTTTAACTTAAAGAAAAGAAACCTTACACAAAAGCGATCACATCTTTTTCAACCTAGCAGTCTTTTCTTTAATTTAAGTTCGACCCTAAACTATACTGATTAATTTCTCCCATAGATCGGAGATCCTGAGATTTACAAAGTGCGGTTTCACTTCATGCTACCTTATCTGGTAAGTGCAATACGTAGGCAATCTAATTTTACCCTAAAATGTGCTAATGTATTACTTCAGCTGGACATGATTTATTTATTTATTTATTTTTAAATCACAACTTCAGGAGGGCATAATGTTTTTGTTTATTTTTTAATCATGCACTGCTAAAAATATATTTCGTTGCTCGTTCAAGTTTGAAAAAAAATATAGTCTTCATCATATCATAGAACTTTTGAGTCCTGCTCCCGTCAGCATCCAGACAATACGCTAGCGCTTTAAGTGCCATACAGTTGGTAAGTTTGCAACAGGGTTGGGCAAAGTCACCAATAAAGCCAGTTCAAATCAAGTTCAGTTCACTAAGGGGAAAAAGCCCTAAGATCAAGTTTAGCTCAGTTCTGTGCAAATAGAGTTGCTTTCAGATCAGATGAGTTCCGCTTTGTTTTTGTATTTTAAATCGGCATTCGGTTCTCATTTTCGATGTAAGTATGAACTGAATTGAAATTTAGGTTAAAAAATCGGTTCAGATCAAGTACTCAAGATAGCTACAGTTCAGATCCAGATTAGTTTGTCTAAAATAGCTGTCAAGTTTAGATTAAAGTTCAGTTGGACTGAACTTAATTTCATGAACTGCGTTCAGATGACCTCAATTCTGCCTGGTTTGCATTAACAGGAGTTTAAAATACAACGATATCTTGGTAACATATAGGCCTATCATTTGTCAGTTTAGTAAAATCATAGTTGCTACTTTGAATTTAGGCAAAATTATACCTTCTTAATGTTGAATGTCATTGTATTTTCTCTGTCAGTGAAGACGTGCCTCAAGACAAACTTTCATTTTTCCCCAGAGTATGCGGGATATTGATCTAGATTCATACAAAACAGGAGGTGTGAACATCACAGGATTTGAAGTCTTCCAAGAGAGGAAGAATATGATGTACAGAAAAAAACCTCGAAAGCTTGGAAGGGTAAGCACAGACGCGTCAGCAAAGAGGCCTGGCCTTGGATCTGTAATGGAAATTCCATTTACGAATGTCATTTTGGGAATTTGGGAGCTTTCGACGTCAATGCGTGTACATAAGTGGTCAGTTTTTACCTCCCTTCCCCTCTCTCTCTCTCTCTCTCTCTCTTTCTATCTCTCTCTCTCTCTCGCTCTCTCGTCGCTCGCTATGTGTTTCTCTCAGTGGCGTAACAAATTAAATGAGTGCTTAATGGTGGGTATAAAGGGACCACAATGGATGTTGAAGAAGCGCAGGAAAGATACGTTGAAAAGGCACATAGAGTTAGAAACACCATTACTGGTCATGAGAGGCAGATGAAGCTCAGATGGAGTGGGGAAAGGGGAGGGGAGGGTACATAGGCAATGGTTTTGAAAGGGGAGTACAGGGCCCCAAATCTGATTATCTGCGCCAGTGCACTGTCTCCATTTTCTCCTAGTCTGACTCTCTCTCCCTCCCTCTCTTCCTCTCTCTCTTTCTCTCTCTCTCTCCCTGTTCTGCTCTTTTCCCTCTCTATTCTCTCTTTCATGACGTAACAAAGAGGTTTCTAGGAAGAGGATCTTTCCCTTTCTTTTCTCCCACTCTCCCTGTCTCTCTCCCTGTCTCTTTCTCTCACCATCTGTCTTTCTCTTTTGATCTCTCTCTCTCTCTCTCGATCTCTCTCTCTCTCTCTCTCTCTCTCTCTCTCTCTCTCTCTCTCTCTCTCTCTGCTCTTTTTCCGTCCTTCTCTTCTCTTTCATGGCGGAGCAAGGAGGTATCTATGGAGGGTATAACAAAACACAGTGTTTTTTCTCTCTCTTTTCTCCTCTTCTCTCCCTATCCATCTCTCCCTATCTATCTCTCTCTCTCTCTCTCTCTCTTTCTCTCTCGTCTCTTCCTAACCTTGATGTGGTTGCCACAGAGTCATAATCCTTTTGTTGCGTGCATTATCTATGAACATTAGAACGGTGGTCTTCAAAAATCTAAAGATAAAGAACAAAAATAAATTTGTGTTAACAATAAATTTCTTTTATGTGTTTAATCGCATGAACTCCTATCTTTGCCCATAAAAGAAAACATTTCCACCCACAGGATGCTTTCACATTCCCTTCCCAAGTCTCATTTGGCAACAGAGGGCTGCTATCTATTGATGAGCTTTAAAGGGTCTTAAATCTAAAAAAAACAAAGACCATAAAAAACGAAAAAGCCAGCTAAGTGCAATCACATTTCGCGTGATGGCCAGGGGATTCATTTGATTTGTGAGACAGCTTTGGATCAACGAGTTGTTGAAAGACTGTGATGCAATTTCAGTGTAAGGAATGGGAGAAGGAAAGAAAAATGTTTAAAAAAATGATAATAGGACTTCTTATGACTCCGTAGGGAAATTGTTTTACAATGGTACGCAATGGTATACATCTCATTCATAATAAAAGCACAAAGAACAGTACATATATTACCTGTAAATACATAACATTAGAAATGAAACACATGACAAAGTCATTGCTGGTCGCCCCGGGGCAGCGCCCCTGTCCTCCTAGCTCTAAAGCCAGGTACTCATTTCCACCTGGGTCGAGTGGGGAATGGAAAGGGGAGTGAAATGTCTTTCCCAAGAAGACGACAACGTAAACCGCCCGGCCCAAGAGTCAAACATACAAATCTTACAGCAATCACAAAGAGGTTATATTATTAAATAATAATCAATTACCATTCGAGATGCTCTTAGCAGTATCGTGACTATCATATTAAGATACGATGGTTCTTTGAATCATCAAATCTGACAGAATCAGAATTAGAGTCCATAATGCACTAATTAGAGATGAACCTGGATGGCCCTACAGCCCTCCTCCCCCCTCAAAAAAAAAAATAGAGTGATCTCGGGTAGAACTGAGAGAATGCGAATTTCATTGGCGTGTCAATGGGGGGTGCTGTATAATCAGACCTTTACTTTGATTCTGAGTTATGCTGCTGTCACGGTTTGCAGTGAAGAATTAAGGAGGCAAAACTTTTTCATACTAATGAAATAGACTATACAATCTACAGGCTAGCTCTAGGGGAAAATGCTGTGAAACGTATTGTCTTAGGTCTTAAATATTAAAAAGACAGAAAATTGTAGAATAATAATAAAAAAAATATGTCCCCAATAGCAATAACATTAACAATAACAATAAGTTTATTAAGTCATGTACATTAGATTAAAAATAATCGCAGGAGCAACAGCCAACTCAAAAGTACATGAAGAAAAAACCAGTAGGCAGAGAAGGAGATTAACTTTTGTATATTATATTCTGTCCAGGTTATCCAATTCCACAGCTAAACCTGTTTATGTCTATTTGCTTGTTTAGTTGTTTGTTTTGCTTTCAAAGTAAGTCTTCCTGTTATCCGCTATAATTATCATCTTTCTGTGTGATTAAGATTACCTTATCATATAGACCAATCTACGTCTCAGTTTTAACATCTCCTCTCCTCCTTGGCTCACTTGGTCTGGTCCATATCATATCACGCTGGACAACCCCACTGTGTACTCAGTCCACCCCTAGCAAATAGCAGATAGGGCGAAGTGTTCCCGTCATCCCTCCATGTTTCAGTCATGCCGGATAAAGCTGTGTTTTACACACACACACACACACACACACACACACACACACACACACACACACACCACACACACACACACACACACACACACACACACACACACACACACACACTCACTCACACAGACACACATAGAATTCAGAGAAAGACGAGATCGCATGCGATCATTTTATCAGCCTAAAGAGGCATAGCTCCACATAAAATTATTTTGTGTCTAAGTTTTTAAGCTCCTGCGTGAGTTTCGATAATTCAGAACTTGCGTATTAACGATGGGATCTCTCACCATTGTAAGAATAACATTAGCGCATGGGTGCTGAATAAACACTTAGTAGTGTTCAGCATGCAAGAGTTGATGTAATTCTTACAATGGTAAGAGATCTCATCCCATCGTAATACGCATACGAATGTTCTCAACTGTCATCACAACTGGCGGAACATATTAAACAAAGTAATAGTAATACTAGCATTTCGCTTAATTTGCGATATACGATTCCGTACACCAACACAGATGATAGTTATTATATAAACAAGGTTCAGGGTTTTATGCACCAAAGCTGTACACGTGCAAATAGATAAAGATTCTTTAGCTTCCACAGTATCATGCAAACTGTTTAGTGGCTGAGATCCAGTCCCCAGTACACATCCAATCTTCTTCATCATCTTCCTCCACTACACGGAATATGCTCTTCCCCACGCGTTGGTCAATTGATATGATCCCAATTTTACTCCCTCGCGATTTCTTTCTCTTCTGCTCTGGCTTCTTCCAGACCACCCGAAGCCATGAATTCCCCTGACCTATGGGGAATATCACCCCCCCCCCCCNCCAACCCGCCCGCTTCCCCGAGTACCGTCTCCTTTAGGTCATTTGGCTTCGCAAATTTACCATCCCCTTTTATCGATCGCGCGCGTAATGTCCGAAAATCGATCCCATTTTCGCTCTTTCGGGAATCCAGCCAGCTTTGTTACTCTCTTGTGGAGGAGCTAAACGACAATTACATTTGTTCCTCGTTTCCTGTATGGGTTTAGACGCAAACCGCAGATTATCAGACATATTATGAGGATGTTAATGGTTTATGCTGAGGATAATTTAATGTAATTAATATCTAGCGTGTATGGCCAAGGTTACATGCGCCTTCTAACAACACAGCAATACTTTGATCAATATTTATCATATATAGTTTTGTATGCTGATTTCTTTTGTATATCTTGATTTCCACGAGTTAGATCATTAATGACAGGCAGGCATGTACAGTCGATCTGCATTATGCAGGGTTGCATGATCATGCACTTGGCATGTTATGGCTGATGCCAATCGCTGTGCGTAAATTTGGGCATGTGTCGGCTCCTCGACTTTGTTTACGAAATTTGCCAGACTTCCGGAGTTTGACCCCTGTCCCGAAAGGTATATTCTCTTGGTTACGTTCCCATGATATTCCCCTAAAATCATGCGTAAACCTAAATCTGAACTTAAAGCAAACTTAGGCTGCCTGGCACTGGCACCGGGTACATCTGTTTGGATTTCTTCATGCGCTCTATGACAAGACACTCCCGTCTTGAGCTTTGTTTAGGTTTGGCAAAGGTTAAGGAAAATAACGTATAAGTAAAAGAGTTTCTAGACAACGTTAATGTCTAAAGATGGTCCAGAGTGTGATTTTTGTGTCTCACCGCAACCCCAAATTTTGCCCCAAACCCTGAACGAAAGTCTAGGCGGGAGTGTCCTTAAATCTTGCGCACGAAATTTTTCCTGCGTTTCCAGGTTCAGCAAAAGTTCAATGCAGTACCGTGGGCCAAAATGCAGACCTTTATTATGTGTCTTTATTTGACTGCTCCTCAGTTCATGATTAGTAGGTTAATAAATTTGCAATTCTCAAGTCTGTTTGTTGGTTTTGCCCTTCGAAGGCTGAAATGTAAAATTTGCTCTGTTTGGCAGTGTTTCTCCGGTCAGAAGACATTCTTCCTTGTTATATAATTTAAGTGGAGATTTGTACGTTTTTGAGAGGGATTTTAGGTTTTTCTTAAATAATCTAAACTTTGAGGTGTAGGAGAAAACGGGAGATCGGTACGTGATCAATATTTATGTAGGAAGAAGGCATTTTGAACTTTTAACGGGTGAATCATGCAGTCGCGGGGTCTGAAGAAAACACCGATCAAGCTGAAATGCTGTTTTGGCCCCCCAAAAAAACGGAACGAAGTGTGAGGGTCTATCGGCACAGAGAGGCGATAATTTCTGGTAACAAGTCACATTGCTCGAAAATTCATTTCCCCCCAAAAGGTTCCAAGTCAGTTCACTGTAAAATGAGGTCACTCAAGCTTGTGGAAGTGGAGACTACTCACTTTCTTTCCAGAGAAATGATGGACAGATCTCAGTCATTCTCATCCTTGTCGCGTTTATTGTTTTGCGCTAAATCTATATAATGCGAGCAACCCGGTTAATTTTCTTTAATTCTGCGGCACTATCTTCCTCTATCAAATAGAAAAGATTACTCATTATACACAGTATCCTGGGTGGAAGATTTTAAGGGAAGGTACCACCTTTTTCCAGAGTCTTTCGTGGTGTGCTTTGGGTTTCCATGCAAGATTGCGCATTAAAGTGCTGAATGGGGAAGTTTTGCCTTAAGTATGATATTCTTAGGACAACTGCCATTTGCAATAACACTTGTTTGAAACTAGATTTTACCCATATCTTTTAGATATCTTTATGCATGCTCCTTCAGGTTTTTTTACATTTTTTTTTCCAATCGATGCACATAAGGCGGCCCAATTATCAGGAACTCGCAACACATTCAGATGTAAAAAAAAGGTAACTTTATGTCTATACCGGAAACTCGAAAACCTCATTATGTAAGGCCATAAATTAAGCTATCTGAAAGACATAGATGAAGTCTGGTCTCAAACAACCGGTGCTATCCCAAATGACAAATGTTCTAAAATCTTCACCCTTGAGGGAGAAAAATGCGCCATTCAGCTTTTTGATATGTGGAGTTTGACATAGAAATCCAATGCACTCATAGTGATATATTGCACAACACTTTGTGTGCATTATACACCCTGTGGAAAAGAGCAGTGTCTTCTCTTTAATGGGTTATAAAGAAATGAAATCTCATCAGAGCAAGTGATATTTATAGCTTGTTCTTGGAGACAACCTGCGGATGAATTCTGTTTTAAATGGGTGACATTCCTATAATATCATTGACGGATTCGAAACTGTCTATTACGTAGACCGAAGCACCAGAAGGTCTTCAGAGAGGACGCCGCTGTCAAAAATGTCTCACGGCTTATTAGTTTTAGCTTCCAGACATCCTCCTGACGTTTATTTTGTTAGGGCTAGCGTGCTAGAAGTTTTGTAACCATCCCTGTATGTCTGTCGTGGTTAATGACATTTGGCAAATTGCTAGTTCTTCTCAGAATAGATTAAGCACACTACACATCCACTTATACACTGCCCTTGAAGCACTTCCTAACACTGCCTGGTGGTGGTCATATGTGTTTTCATAAATTCGGCACAAGGCAATTTGATTCTGTGACGTACCCGTGCCACGTCTTTCTCTTAAATTTATATCCCTGAAACTTTGGGCAAGGAAGAGTCTGTAGGGTGTAATATGACGTTCAGTTCTTGCCACTAAATTAGTGACTACTCATAAGGGGAGGTGCTACCCATAACCAAAGGTTGTAAAGCAGATCACTTGGTGTGCACCTTGATACCATAAATGCATTGGAATTTCTACATAAAACTGCATACCAAAGTGCTGAATGGTGCTTGTTTCTCCATTAAGAACGATGATCTCAGGACAACTGTCCTGCGTTGGTTGTTTGACAGCAAATTTCACCCATATCTCTTAGAAACCTTTATGCATCACTCTACCAAAGCTTTTCTGGATTTTCTATCTTGATGAATAATTATAGGGATTTAATAACACTCGTTGGTATAAACTAAAATATCTCTGTGTCTAGATACAAACTCTAGAAAAGCTTTGGTAAGGTCATGCATAAAGGTATCTAAAAGCCGTGGGTGAAATTTGGTGTCTAACAGCTGGTGCTGCTGCAAAAGAGTGTTGTCCTATGATCATCACCCTTTAGAGAGGGACGTGCACCATTTAGCACTATGGTGTGCAATTTTGCATAGAAACTTCAATGCATTTATGGTGTCAAGTTGCACACCAAGTAATCTGCTTTACAACCTTTGGGTTAACCAACTTTGAGCTTCCATCACACTCCGATCAGCTTCTCTACTCATCATTTACTTGGTCCTAGACTCAGTCCAATGTGTACTTAAATTATATTTCTAAATTTGGCAAAGAAAGCTGCTTAGAGGTGCTTATTTAATGGCCAAAATTTAGACGAAGTGACAATCATTGGACAGTTATTAGGTGAGGCTAAGACCTATTCAAAGAGGTCATAGTCATAGTTCTTAGTAGAATTAAAGTTTTAACACACATCTGCTTTATTGTCTGCGTCCTAATTGGAAAGGACGGATTTACTAATTAAAAGCTACATAAGCCACGACTTAGTTAGGGCCACACAATCCATTTGGGATTTCACAGAATTTCTATGTTTTTATTACTACTAGCTGAAGTATCCCGGCGCTGCCGGGAAGGGAGAGGGGGAGGGAGGGATGTGAAGCGTCAGTGAACTATCACGTTTCTNCCACCCCCTTTTCACCCACTCATTACAGCAGCTGTGATTCCCGCGTATGAATATTCCCGCCTACGCAAATTTGGATAACGTCATCCGCGAAAGAAATATTAGTTTGTTTCGTTTCCGGGCCCTAACACAAAAAGCGATGACGTCACGCTTAAAAAGTGTGGCGATGCGGTATCTACGACACAAACGAAATTTGATAAAATACTTAGCGATCGACTGGAGTAACGAAATGCACCCTTGTAACTTGTTGAGAGTAAAACAAAGGCACACAGAAAGTATCAAGTCTATTCGATAAGCGGTAACGACGGTATGCCACATACAAAATCGAGGCTTTTTTTTTTTATGAATGATAAATTTATTATATTTCATTATACACTGTGTAATCAAATTTAAACAGATCAATTTCAAATAAATAATAAAGGCTGAAGATCTTACGAAAATGGCATTCAAAGCATTTTGCAAGCTGAAAATTATTCGCAAAACGGGAAGCAAACGATGAGATAGCAAGCACTTTACAGACCACTGATTTAATAAAATTTGGAATTTTCACTTTAAATATGATGTCATCAAAGGATTGTCATGATATTTGCAGAGCTCTGTTGTTGGTATGCACCTTCAGGATATCATCCTGTAACTTTTGAACAAGAAATTTCCATATTTTCTATAGCTTGGGAACCTCATCTAATTATTGTTTACCTGTAGAAAAAGGAAGATATGTTGGTATAGAATATTCTAAGAGAATCTGCCAGTGTTGGTGTAGGAGAGTGGGTGTATGGGTGGGTGGGTGTGGGAGGATTTATAAGTATGTGTATGTTTGTGTGTGTGTGTGTGTGTGTGTGTGTGTGTGTGTGTGTGTGTGTGTGTGCGCGCGCGCGCGCGCTCGTGTTTATGTGTGGATGTCATAATGTAGGTGAGTCAACGAAATATTGTCATAATTATATGCAGTATAGAGGCCATCTCTTCTTCTAATGTATATATTATACTCATTTGTACCCAAAAAACCTGAGCTTCCAAGAGTTATTGTTATTGTTAGTCTAAATCCGGCACTGTTAGAGAGAAACTGGAAGAATATTAGGCAGAGAAGAGGTTGGTACAAACAAATAAAATGTAAAGTTATCCCCTCCCCCCCCCCC
>JAWQUT010000296.1:106275-111275 GCA_033807755.1 Ellobium chinense | reverse complement strand
ATAAAGAAATTAGATACATAATTTGTATAATGCTTAACAGGATTCATTTCTTTTTCATCTCCAATGTTCTCACCTTATCTTTGTCCATAGGTTTTTGCATTCATTGGCGTGAGCGTCGTGCTGTTTCTGGTCAGTCGGTTTAGCTCCGAGGAATGGCAGTTGGACGCAGATTCCAAGCTTGAGAACGACTTTACTATTGGCAACAGTCTCTGGTTCTCTTTAGGCGCCTTCATGCAGCAAGGTTGTGATGTTTTACCCAAGTAAGTATGGCTGTTTCAGTCAATACTTAATGGCCCGTAGACTTCCAAGACTTTTGGGATTACACATGGGTCAAATCGAGAGGAGAGGCTACGAATAATGGAAAAGGAAGGTACATTACCAAACAGCGATCAGCACCATCAATATCTACAACTTAAAACGATCGTTGCAGAGTCCTGAGCACCTATGAGTCTGCCTAGAGTGCAAGAATATCGGTCCTGCTAACCTGTATCCAGCATTAATGCTTAGTTTCTCAGCTGACACTGCGTTACCTGGGACAATTTCATGAGTATCCTCCTCTTTACATTTCAGCTGTCATTGTAGAGACGGCTTGCTAACACTGGTCCATGGTCAACACTGATACACAGAAACAAAACAAAATACACAAAATGGCGCCCAAGAGTTATGATCTTGGTTTGGTTCAGCCCATACTCACAAAATGTCAGAGTGAAAAAGTCTCAAAGACGGACGTCTTATCCTTTCACAACTTACTGTTTCAGTACTAATTAATCCTTCTTTACATTATGTATAAACATGTCCATTCCCTAAATATGTCCCTTCAATGAGCCTTTTCAAACAGTTGTAGGTCCCTTCATAGAGTCTAATGAAACAGTTCTGTTGGAATTTTTGAACCCGTGAAGTGATTTTCATCATATTATATAGTATTAGAAAGAGCAATCGTTGCAGAATATCACAGACGGTTAAAAGACAAACGAGGCCACAGTTGCTGCTCCAAAAGTAGTGAAAAAGTAAAGGGGATGTTTTTGTATGATGCACAGAACAATACAGTTCTATCTTATCTTTATTTATATGTTTCCTTTTCTAGGGGGTTCTCTGTTAATAATTCTTTGGGTAATTTATCACACAGCTTTACACTTTTGTTTTTTTGTTTTTTCATTCCAGATCAGTTTCTGGCCGCATCGTCACAAGCGTCTGGTGGTTTTTCACCCTCATCATCATCTCATCCTACACTGCCAATCTTGCTGCCTTTCTCACCACTATGAGGATGAGTGGAAGCATCCGGTCAGCCGAAGACCTGGTCAAGCAGACAGAGATTAAGTACGGGGCTTATAGAGGAGGGAGCACATACATGTTTTTCAACGTGAGTAAACAGTTGGCCTAAATGAAATCTGTATTTTCGCCCACAATCTGCAAGTCTAATATGAACGTTTTTATCAAGTAAAGGGAATTAATTCACCATTTGTTGTTGTTCTTATTTACACAGGCAATCTTTTTTTCTTTTGATAAGGAAAATAAAGCAAACATGATCTTGACACGTATCTTGCAGGGAGGAAACGTGACATAAGGACTATTTGTGGCCTTGTGATATAGTATATTATTTTCAGACCAGCATTCAAACCGTCAAGACAAATACTTAAGATTTTTTTTTTTACAATTTATAAATCATCCATATTACAATAGTGAAAGATGATATGAAACTTAAATTCTCAGGGTTGAATTCCGAATGAGACTCACACCTGATGCTTCTGTCTCGGCGGACATTAAGTTTAGGGACTCGACGACTCATTTTGTCTGATGCCCCTGTCTCGCCAGGCACTAGAGTTAGACTTAAGAATAGGTTTAAATGTTAGTGTTAGACGTCGGTGTGAAGTCTGTTAGTAGGTATGAGTTCTGGTGAAGGGTATGAGTCTCGTCCGGATTTTTTTTTCAAAATTTCACTCTGTCTTTCCTTTTACAGCAAACAACAGTAGCTTTGTATCAACGTATGTGGTCGTTTATGACGTCACAGCCAGATGTGTTCGTCCAAAACAACGACCAAGGTATCCGGAAGGTTCGAGACAGTAACGGGAAATACGTGTTTCTGATCGAATCAACCCTTAATGAGTACTACAGCTCAAGGTATGTTCTGGTGGATTTTGCAGGTTAAAATTGGTAATGCAAGGGTGAGCAGAGGGTATGTACTGTTCATGAAGAAGGAGTGAGCGAGTGAGAAGATGTGTGAAGGATAGAGCGGTTGTGCTGTATCTGAGTCTGAAAGTGATTGGTTCAGTTATCGAGTCAGATGCTTGATTGTGAAGAGACTTTGAGAAAGATCTTTAATCTTTATTCGTTTTGCGATTCAACTGTACATGAAAATCCTGTTCTAGACTATAACTGCGATTTTCAGTGGCTTTGTCACCGATATTTTGCATTACGGACTTGTAGCATAATGCGCTACTGCACGAATGACATATATTAAAATATATGGAAGCAATAACGTTTACTTTCAATAGAAGGAGAATAAAGTTCCATTTAGATATAGATAGAGTAGAGATATAGAAATCAATTTTATGGTAAATGTTCTTTAATCAGCAGTGTCAAACTGATTGTCAAATAAAGTAAAAGATAGTGTTTCTGTCTCTTTGGTCTTACATCTCCACGAGAACATCAAACATCGTATAACACTGAGAACATCAAACACCCAAAAAAAAAGAAAGTTGAGAGACGGACATTTATTGAAATCCAGTAATGTAGTCGATATTGTCATCTATAACTCCATCTTTAATTAGGTTGCCATGTGATACTGTCAAGGCCGGGAGCAACCTGGACTCCAAAGGCTATGGAATAGCTACGCCCATGGGTTCAGATATAAGGTTTGTCGTTGATTTACTTCTTGTTCTTTTCGTTCTTGTGTCTTTAGCACAAAGCAGTCACGCTCTTCCAATATTTAAGACTCAGATAAGGGCTGAGAAGGCTTGTTGTCGTTGATTTACTTCTTGTTCTTTTCGTTCTTGCGACTTCAGCACAAGGCAGTCACGCTCTTCCAATATTTAAGTGTAAATAAATAGGCTTTTAAACATGATACACACAACAGGTGGAAAGATGTGACGTATCAGTAACGTGGCTATGTGGTTTGTGATTATTACACAGAAATTAGTACGTTGTAGTGTCTTTGGGAAATCACCCTACTCCCCTTTTCTCACTCGACTCGAGTATTTTGATGAGTATCTACTTTATAGCTGAAGGGAGGGAGGGAGGTGACCGAGGCGCTGCACTGCGAACGTCAAGCAATGACTTTGTGGTGTTGTTGTGCGTTTCATTTGAAATACTATGTATGATGTGCATTGTTCTATGTGTTTGAATAATGAATGGATGTAAAACATTGTTTGACTTTGTAAACCAATTACCGCACGAGGACAATGAAAGTTCTATGTATCAAAGTGTTTGGAAGAAAAACAAATCAATGTAAAAGAGTCAGCTGCCTTTTTCTAGGTAAAATATCAACCGGTTAAACGAATATCACGTACAAAAAAACAACAAACATTTAGAAGTGACAATAGGGAAAACAAATCTAATCAATTTGTCCAAACCCTCATATCATAATTTGGTGCCAGCATGACGACAGTTGTAACTTGTGAGGTTCTGTTTATGATATTGTGAAAATTGATATTTTAGAACTGATAAAAAAATGTCGCCTATTCCATTCACATTTATCTGCATTTATTAAGATCTGAAAATTTAATCTCAATTAAATTGAGCACTTCCTACGAAACATTTGGTTGCCATAACTTTAGATATTCACCAGTGATACATCTGTTTCACTTCAGAGTCGATTTTTTTCCAACTGGCTTTTCCTTCAGGATTCCTGCGTATGCATGCCTGCATATTCCGTACTTCCTGTATCTGTTATTTCCGTCTACTTTGTCTTTCTATAAGAATGCCAGGAAATGTAGGGTGCCAACCACTTATTTTGCATAGCTTTTCTTTTTTTTTTTATTCACCCAAAGACCCTTTCATTTCACTTTTCGTAGGGGAGAGCCATCAACGTGTGTTGCGCAACTATGTTTTGTATTATTATATTATTATTTGATTTATTTTATCATAAATCTCCCCTGTATTATTACTCCATTACTTCTTTCTTAGAAAATTCTGAATAGATTATAAGACTCTGTTATCTGAATACCTTTTAGTGGAACGAATACGTGTTTTCAGGGATAAGCTGACTCTGAGCATCCTCCAACTGCGAGAGGACGGTATCCTTGACGAACTCAAGAAAAAATGGTGGGTCGAGAAATCGCAGTGTCCGCTGGAAAGCAACACAAAGGTAAAAAGAAAAACAAACGAATATATTATATTAATGATATATTCTGTTATCAGATTCGTCTTATCCACTTAAAAGGCACATAACAAGCTCAGCCCTGTGTGTCCGTAATTCTGTATCTTGCTAAAAATGCCCTGATGTTATTTATATAATGTAAATATTATATTTTTGGGCGGTCTGGACAGCTTCGAATAGGGCGGCTTCCCCTAGGCAGCTATATTAAGTGCGGCCAAATAAAAAAAAAAGAAAGCAGAAAAGAAAATCAATCCGTATATTGGACGAATGCTTTTCCAAAGCTGTGCAAATCTATTCAGAATGATTTTGAGGGAGCGCGAAAACCGCTTAAAGACAATTGGTCATTACGAGAATATTTCAGGAATGAAAATTGACTTTTGAAGAAATCGTAAGTTCATGTCAATTTTGCTCGGAATGAATGAATGAATGAATGAATGAATGAATGAATGAATGAATGAATGAATGAATGTGCCATTTTTGCATCTTTTGTCATCACCAGCCAAGCAGACGATGACGACAACAGCAGCAACAACAATAACAACAAAACAATAACAACGATAACAACAACAACAACAATCTGAGCACATGCTATATAATGTCTACTACACTGGCATGAATAGAATGAATAAATGAATGAATGAATGAATGAATGAATGAATGAATGAATGAATGAATATGCCATTTT
>JAWQUT010000296.1:83775-103775 GCA_033807755.1 Ellobium chinense | reverse complement strand
AGGCTCATTAAAGAGAAATGTGTTGAAGCCTGTTCATCTTTAGCAAGGTGGTATCGAGAGTGCTGAGCATTGTGGGAGAGATGACGTAATCACTTCATGAGGATAACGATGTTTGTTGGTTGACCTTTTTGAATGGTCTTGATTTCTGATAACCTTGATGTTTTGTTCTTATTCTCTTTTTTCATTCTTGTATTCCTCTGTGAACATTACAGTTGTAAATTACTGTAAACCTGTGCAGCATTTGCTTGACTTTTCTCACATACTTGTTGTCAAAATGCATTTTCTTACCGTTACGATTCATAATCCGATTTATACGTTTTTGTATTGATGGACGAAAGAATGTCATTCTTAACATACCTTATTGTTTTCTGCAGTTTTTACATTATGATTATTCCATGCCTCAGTGATGATTAATGGTATTCGCGTTGAAGTAGAGGGTTGTGTTCTGCACACGACACTACACTACACTCGACATGAGCCAGAAGTCCGGTAAATTTCGTACACACAACGGAGAATCCAACACTAAAGAAATAGAAAAACATTGATATTGGCGCAAGGGGTAGCGTGCCGTGCGCAGATGTTGCCATGCTGATGAAGGTTCTAGCTTTCAAATACTTTTTTTAATAAAGAGTCGTAGGGAAAGTGGCGGATAGATTTCATAGAGCCAGTCAAGAAATTTATTTTGTCATACTAAACTCTTCTAGTTAATGCATCAAAGATTCTTTATTCTTTGCGTGTACGTGAGATGGAGGGAAGATGGAGAATAAGTCAAGGCTAAAGGAATATTGACATTTTTTTTTAGCATTTTTCACACACTTATAGTCGAGTATACTCATCATTGTTTCTTTTTTATAGGAAAGATAAGTATACCACAAAATGAGAGTCTATAACTTGCTGTTGCCTCTATGGTTGCCTTTGGGTCTATAATGTATCGTATTGAAAGCATAGATATTGGATTCTGTTAAGAGATTCCATTGTTATTTCACAAGTTCAAATGATTCCAAACTTTCGTTGTCCATATAGTCTTTATTTTAATAAATCATTTAATTGTTTAATTAGGCTCTCTAGAGAGGCACTGCAAGAGTGTTTCTTTTATTCAACTACATGTAGTCACATTCCTATAGGACTTACTGTGAATAGATATGATAATACTGGCCTATATGTGAAAAAGTGTGTACATATTAATCTTCATCTGAAACAGTTTTTTTTCCTTTTTATATTGTGTTTGTATACTGACTGGTTATTATCTACATAATCAGTGTTGCAAAATGACGTGTGAGTGTATTTTTAACTTAATAAATGATCCTGTGTCCAATTATCATTTTTGTATTGTTGATCAGTGTTTGAAAACGTATGTACCGTGTCTTATTCTGTGGTGGAAGAGCTATTCACACACTTTTGTTTGCGTGTATCTGTGTGCATTTGCTGTCTAGATAAGATATGACCTTTCCAAAAAGTAAGAAATATAAACTTTCTAAATAGATATTTTTAGCTCCATCACGTGACCTGGGAATTCTTGCTCACACGGTTTGTTTACATGCTCTGCTCATGCATGATTGCTCGTCATTTATCAAAATATTCTAGCAATCCTTTGATCACGTGGCGTAGCTGAAAATACCTCATTGCTAAACTAGACCAGCCGACTCCCATTGTTTTATTTACTTCCCAACTCTTTTTTCCACTCACACCATTTGTTTACAAATAACTATAAGCATTATTAAGTCATTCACGCTTTCGAGCGTCACTCTCAGACTAAGGTTAAGACGAGATTGTTTGTCCTTGTTGGCTGACTGGAAACGATATATTATTAAGACATTTATCATTAGAATATCACACTATGAAATGAAAAGTGAAGAATACGAATAATAGGGAAATTAAGGTACGAAGGGGGGGGGGGCGTGGAATTTACCCAACCACGTCTCGTTCAAAGAATGGGAGTACATCGCAGTGAAACAAACACAACACTAGACGTCACAGTCACAGGCAGTCCCCTTATCTCTTTTGAGTGACTTTTTCGGGAGTAGGTCAAACTGTATTAGGCAACGCAAGAAAATAACGCCAATCTCAAGCTTTGGTGTTGTGTTTCAACTAATGACTTTGTGACTACTTTGTCTGCGACATCTGACTGGATGTATTGGCAAGCACAGAAACAACCCAGTCTGTAAGCTGCCCATCTCTGAGATAGGCAACCTGCTAATGATTGTGACGACACGTTCAGGCAAGTTCAGATTCTTGCATCAACATACAGAAATGTTTTTAGATAAGTTATCAACATCCATTCTTCAACTACGTAAGAAGCCATTGTGTTGTATGACAGTTCAGGCACATAATCTTCACTTGCTCACACTAATAAGATACAACAGAGTCGTCCAGTAAACTGATCGAATAAAAGTTTATTGTAAGCAAGTCTGACCTTTCAAACATCAGTACCATAACAT
This sequence comes from Ellobium chinense, assembly GCA_033807755.1. Lineage (NCBI taxonomy): Eukaryota > Metazoa > Mollusca > Gastropoda > Ellobiida > Ellobiidae > Ellobium > Ellobium chinense. Next base: position 101,337 of record JAWQUT010000296.1, on the reverse strand, counting down.
GTCTTTTGCATACTGTGAAAAAAAGACATCTACTTTTCTCAGAAAAGTTGTTGTGAGAATCAAAAATGTCGTCTGTCCCACGATCTTAAGCGCAGTAAATGAACATAAAATTTATATAATGCTAGTAGTAATAATTTATTATAAACTATTTATGATGTATGACCACTCTTTATCATAATGTCGTCATTAAACGAAGTGTTATCCTAAGAGATGGCATTGTGTAGATGTTATAATCCCTTCTTTGTCCCTTCATTGTATATTAAAACATAAAAAAAAGCATCACATAGAGTATCACTTATTAGAATTTTTAAATACGCACAGAAACGTAACATACATTGCATTTCCAAACCGACAATACTCGTAGCCAGCACAGAGACATTTTTAAGTATGTAGCAAAGAGTAACTAAAGTAAACACAGCAGCAAATATTGCACTTTGACAGTGATCCAGTGATTGGCCAATCAAATGCAAGAGATGACCTAATCGTAGAAATAATGATGCCTGGACTGCTCTTCCAAGAACAATGTCACAGGAGGCCAATTTCTTAGAACGGTACTTGACAACCAATCAGTTATCACAATGAAGAAAAACGTTAAAAAATAAAATATATACAGATGCAATCTGTTGATTTAATAATCGAAAACAAAAAATTAGAAAACTGATCAAAGTAACGAAAAACCTATGACGCCATTATTCTAAATTAATCTCATACATTTGCGCAGTTAAGCGTGAGTCTAATGTATAAAGACTAACTAAATGACGACAAATGAAAACTACATGTGAGTTTTATAATTCCGAACTTCTAGAAAAAAAAATCAGAATCATGAATTCTTGTAATCGTTTTACAGTATTTTACAAAATAAAATATTTCAGATGCAATGAGAAAAAAAAACACACAAATACTATGTACAAAGATAGTTTTCGACATCACAAATGTTTTATTCAAAAAATGAAAGAATGGAAGAATAAAAGTGTATATTATATTACGATGAGCGAGAGAACTAGTTCAGCTCATGGTCTTCTGGAACGATGATTCTACAAATATTTGATGAAATATTTGTCTAGAAACCCATAGAGTAGAAACAGAAAAAAAGAGCGAAAATAAATTTGTAGTAGAGATACAGAAAGAGCGACAACAACGTCGTAACAAAGGATGTAAAGATTCCATAGCCAGATATGTAGTTTAAAATGTTCTTGTGGCGTTTAATTCAACATTCAAAAGCTGCCTGGCTATCGACAGGTTCACGTTTTCCAAACGAGGCACAGTATTTTAAAGCTTCTGAATGCTCTTTGAACTAAAACAATGCAACAAAAAGCTGAGAGCAGCGTCTCTAGAAAGATGGGCATCTTGGAGCAAGGGCTTGAGAAGAGCAGTGAGATTAGTTCTCTGTATACTAGGGCACGAATGAGCTACGCTGATGTAGATCTGAAATGGAAAAATATGGACGGTTATGAATTAGACCAAGCAGAGCTTCTACATATTATAGATAATGCAATATGGTCATTCTCAACATTTGACATTTTTAAACTGGTATTGATGAAAACTAAAGGCAAAATGATTGGGTTGCGTATGTCTCCCCTGATTTGAAATTTTAAAAAAAGAAAGAAACCTTGCCGAACAGGCTGATCATTTATCCAAACGCTGTTTTTCTGTTTACCACGTTGCTTCAACAGAAGGTATTGGCTGACTATATGTGTAATTTCACACTGAAAGTGAGGTTGTGCATAGAAGTCTATACCTGTCTATAAGTGTTTTCTAACGCACTATCTGCTATGTAAATAGCATTGGTCACAAATGGTTTAGCAATATAATGCTGATCTATTTTTCACACAGGATACACCCTTTTCTTTCCATGGTGCCATTCCACTCTCTTCACACGATGACCTTTCCTCAGACCATATGTTCAGCGAGAATGCATTTTTCAGGTACACTGGGAAAATTAAACTCAAAGAAAACAAAATACAACGACAAGAAACACAAAACGACTAGATCTGTTATCTTATGGGCAACTCTTTAAGTTAAAGAATATTTGATATTGCGTGACAGTACTTTGCGAACTGAAACAACTAAACCAACTACACGGAACTCAATTAAATTTTTGTGCTACGGCAGGGAATGGATGCTCGAACGATGTTCAAACAAACATGTCATGTCATAATACCAGAAATAAGCACAAAACATATTCTAATGTCATTTTCTGTTCTTTAGTTTGTAAGTGAACATTTGCCATTACTAACCAGTGCACTTGAAAAGTACTTGCCTTGCACCACAGAACACAGTGTACTTACTTTGAAAACAGGTTAGGCTCTGATTACTTTTGTAATCTCTCGTGTAACAGACATGGAGCGGGAGCGGCGGACGGTTTGAAGGTTTTTCTCGGCGTTATCAGCCCTCTGTTCAGCCTCCTCAATGAGGGCCTGGGCTTTGCGGTACTTGTTCATTGTCAGGTTGGCAACGTCTTCCTGTGAACCACAGATAATGAGGACATTAGGCTTTGGTTTGAAACACGACACATTTTTTCAAGGAATTTTAGACGTATATCAGAGTGTAAAAGTTCTATAGTAATTTCATTCATGTATGGCAGTTTATTGAAAATAGCAGGTGTGGGATGCGTCAGAATATAACTAAATACAATGTTTGTACGAGATATGACGATATGAGTATGGATGAATGCCCTATATTAGCACACATGGCAATGTTGCTATCTTGAAGACTGCAATTGTGCATGCTGCAAAAGCTGCATAACATTCTTCTCCAAGGCTGGCTTGCCTATGGATCTCTCAGATGATTTTACCAAGGGCAAAGCTTGGTCGCCTTGTTTTCTTGAGGTTGACTAACCTGTGACACGCTGGTGTGTACTGAACAAAATCATTCCTTAACAGTTCAAAAATACCAAAAATTGACCAATTTCTTGTTAGGTAAGTGTGGGTGTAATAACAATTTCTGATTGCGGAGTTCTGTGTGTGTATGTGATGCTCAACTGAAAGCTGTTGTTACCGATTGCTCATATGATCAAAATAGCATAAGGCAGTGTGTTGCTGCGTTATATCATGTAACATACAAATTGGCTAGGGGAGGCTACTTCTAGGCATGGCAGATGTGCTTTGAATAATTGAGCTGACTCCCAAATGGACTGATTCGAAGGTGATGGACGAATGAAATAACCAAAGTGAGTCCATGAACTTTCGGATTGCACCTCGTATGCTGTCTTATCTGAATAAAGTAGATGATGCTAGGCACAGTCCAGGGACTTTCGGATCGTATCTCATAACATTGTCTAATCTTAGCAAAAGCAGATGTTGGTTCTTTTATGATCACCAGATAAGGTCAGTATGTCACCAACAGAGAGCCTAATACAATTGTCTTCCTTAAAAGGAACTGATCTCTTCTGCTGATGTTTAGCACTGAAAATACAAGTACTGGGAAGACTTGGCTACTCACAGCCTCCTCGATCTGCCTCTTGTATGTCTTGACGCGGATGGTGAGCTGGTCGTTGATGCTCTGCAGTTCCGCCAGCGATTTCCTGTCCTCCTCTGTCTGGGTCTGGAGCTCCTTGTAGAAGCGTTCTGCCTTACGCTGGTTGGCGATGGCCTCGCGTACGCGCCTGCTCTCTGCCTCGAGCTCACCCTCCAAGTCACGCACCTGAGGAAGTTAGGATGGTGAATGTTAGTCAAGGGCTGGAGGGGAGACAAGGCTGGGAACTCCGTATTATCATAGTATAAAGGTATACTTAAGAATGCATTCTCTTAAATTCAATTTCACTGCCTTACGCTTTTCTTTCCTGGTACATGTAAATCTTACAGTGTTAACCTAAGCTGCCAAGCAAGGTTTGAGACCAACTTTGTATTGTAAATGCTAATACTAAACTTTCTTAGTATCAAGTCTGGTATGATATGAAAGGACAATATTATGCGATTCAAGAACTGTCATCTTTATTTTACTGAATATAGAAATAAATAAAACCCCAGGATATTTTATGTAGCTCTCTAAACTATTATCACCAACGCCAATTTGTTAAATCATGATGAATACTCACTCTGCTCTGAAGTTTGGCAACCATTCTCTTGCCCTCCCTCTGGGCAAAAGCCTCAGCTTCCTCGAGACGGACAGTAATTTCACGAATTTCAATCTCAAGCTGTTTGCGGAGGCTCTCAGCATTCTTGTAATTTTCCTGTGTGAGAAGACGGGAAGACGGCATTAGCAAAGGACAATGAATATCAGTAAATGCTGGATATAAATTATACCTAAGTATGAGGAGAGAGCTGAAATTGTGGGCGTAGAGAGAGGTTAGCAATGGGATGGGGGGACGTTGAAAAAGGACTAGAGATACAGCATGAGGAAGAAAAGTAGAACGGGATCACTGATGCGTCTTTTATGATTATAGTAACGAAACGTTATAATATCAGTAAAGATGGCTCCACCCGCAGACTCACACACCTACACTCACACGAGCTTGTAGGTGTATTTATTTTCAGACAGAATAAAACTGGAAAGGTCGGAATGTAGCTAAAAATATCAGACATCCGTCTAGAACGTCAACATGGATGCACACATCAACATGTACATGTGTCCGCAAGAATGTCCTCATTTTCAGATGGAGGAAATAGGTCTATCTGAGCTAATATTTTTCGTGCAATATCCTGAAAAGATCAGAATGTAGGTAGAAAATCAGAATTGCATCTATTTAAGTCACTATGGATGACAGTACCTGTTCTTGACGGAGTTCGTCGGCAAGGCGAGCGTTCTCATTGGCCAATCTCTCAGCACGTTCCTCAGCCGCCCTCTGGTTGTTGAGAGCATCGTCCAAGTCACTCTGAGGACAGGCAAGGAAATCAACAGTGTCAAAGCATTTGAGAGTATCAGAGACTGTCGCTATAAGAAAAAGCTTAAAGAAGATTGAAACTAACTACACGCATCCGAAACACTGTCTTAAAGGCACGTTTACCCAAAATTCCAGGAAAAGAAAGGGAGTTAACACCGAAGGAGTGAGTCCCTCATATAGTCTGCATTAATTAAGTTTTTAGGAAGACTCAGAGAGTAATGATACATACACGAGAATAATAGGCAATAATATACCTTGCCACCACCCTGTTAAACACAGTATACTTACCTGCGTTGTCGCGATGATGGTATAAGCCTAGGCTTCATGAGCTAAAACCTAAGCTAAAGCCCATCAAGGTAATAAGGTTAAGAGTCATTTCAACGCTACACTTTGTATACTAACCTGCATTGCCGCGATATCACCCTCAAGGCGTTTCTTGTCGTTGTTAAGGGAAGTAACGTGAATGGTCAGTTCGCTAATCTTAATATTGACCTCCTGCAATTCAACTTCAGCGTTCTTGCGAGCACGCTCAGCCTGTGGATATTGAAAGATAAAACAGAAGATTGAGAACATGTCTCCCAAGCCTTTGTTGCAGCCTGCGTAGACTAAGCACACATTCAGTTTAAGGATTTCCTTGACCGAAGGAACTTTTCGCTGATGCGTATCTCAAGGCAGTTTGACTTAATCTTTGCAGATTTTTGGTTATTTTTTTTTTTTTAAAAGGAAAAAACTTGATATTAGCGTTCCTTACATCTCAGAAAGAAAAATCAGTTAACGATTAGATGAAAAGCGTTTGCGTGACTTTTGATTAAAATAGTTCACTATACTGTGAATTAAGAAAGCGAAAAAAAGACGAAAGGAGTCATACAGATACACAAGAAAATGAAACAGCAGGAGAAGGAAGAAAGTAATATTTTAAAAATACAAAAGAAACTTAGCGAGGACAAAAATAAATTGAGAGCTTGCACATTGACCACGAGATATTTTACCATCATAAGAATTTCATTAGTGCATTAAGACTGAATGCACCCTTAGTAGCGTTCAAAATGCAGAATTAATGTAGTTTTTATTATGGTAAGGGATCCCATCGTTACTGCGCAAGCTCTCAGATAACCACAATGGTAACTTACGGCCTCCAGAAGAGATCTTGCATCCTCAAGCTCCTGAGAAAGGGCCAATCTCTTCCTCTCGCTCAGCGACAGTTGGTTAGCCAAGTCGTCGGCACGGCGGCGCTCGTCGTCCAACAGGGATTCCAGTTCCTGGAGAAGAGAGCCAAGGAATAAAATTTGCATGGTCACTGAAAACTTCCTCGGGCTCAAAACTGAGTGTCCGTGTAAAAGGAATAACATTCTCCACGATATCAGTGGTGATACTTGTAACCAACTATTATTTTGAAGATTAGTGTTCTGGTGAATCACTGCCCTATGCTCCTCTTCGTGGTTTCCAATCCAGCTTCATGATATTTTTACTAATGTGCATTCTCAGATCTCTGCGGATCCTGTCAATGCTATTTTTATTATAAGTCCAAATTACATTTTCTCTTCTTTGTGCACTAATCTATCGGGTACATTTTTGCCCTCCAATCCCATACTGTGTGGGCTTTTGTATGTTTCCTTACTTCCCAAATTCAATCCGTAAACAGTGCGTCTCTTCTTATAGTACATTAAAATTTGTTCTAGCTGCACACCGTCAAGTTGTGTTGCTCCTAACTTCTTGTGTTTAAATCACAAATGAAACGGAAGATAGTTTACGGGGTATAACAATACTCAGAAATTGTCGCCTTTTATAAAGTAAATTGCTCTTCTCAGTTTGTTAATATGATCTCATATGTATGAGTGTCTTGTCGCTGCAAAAGCACGCCAAAGCAAAAGTACTAGCTGTTTCATTATGGCAATGGCGAAAGCCTTCTGAATGAGCTGAGCTGAAGTCAAAACTCTCACACTTTATTCAAAGAGTTCTTACCTTGACTCTGGCTTGCAGACTCTTGATCTGCTTGAGGTATTCAGCATTTGCTCTGTTGGCGTTGTCCAAAGCGCCCTCCAGCTCGCGGATGTCAGCCTCGAACTTCTTCTTCATGCGCTGGATCTCAGATTTGTAACGGGTCTCAACCTCCACCAGGGTGCGCTGCAGCTCCTCAATGACGCGGGCACTGCTACGTCTGCAAGGGAATGTCAAAGACAAAGGTTAACTATAAAATGGTTTAAAATGGTCATTTCTACAAGCATCTGCTATGACTTGTACAACAGTAAGTGATGTCCATTGTAAATATAAATATGTATAATGATGTGCGCAGAAAGGGAGTAACTGTGAATGAAAGTAAAACTGGGTGAATTCACTGTTTAGTTGTTATGTATGTGACTTCTGCACATAGGCTTTATTATATATGTATTTTGTGCTGTCCCATTGCCATAGGTATATTCTGTTCTTCGCCCGTGTACCACAGCTGTGGTCTGGGTTTGAGATTTAATTTTTAAAAAAAAAACCAATTTATTACACTTGTTAAACTTGGTAAGTTGCGAAATCAAACAAATATTCAGATTGGCATTTGGTTTATAGTTGTATTTTAAAGACCACAGATTTTAAAACCACAGCCGTCCACAAAACATCACATCTGACAAACGTTAAATTAAGGTCACATTAGCTATTTCCTGGAATTCAACACCCCGAATTTTACCTAGACTGAAATGAGAGACTCACACTGTATTCCGCCGTTTTCTCATGGTATTTAAAAATATGATTTCAGCCAAGAGCATAAGTTTAAACTAGAACATGCATGTGATAGTTGTGACATTAGTCTTGTTAGCTAAACAATCAGTAACGTTCTCGTCCATGGTCATAAGATGTACAATGACCGAGCATAAGACCAAGTGAATGTTTTACCTGATGTTCTCGAGTTCCTCGTCCTTCTCCCGAAGTCTGGCTTCCATGTCTTGTCTGAGTTTTTCAAGGGCAGCATTGGCATTGGCCAGTTTGTTCTCTGCATCACGGAGGGCATCTTCCGTGTCCTGAAGAGACAAAATACAAGGATCATAAATTACAGATTTATATCTTGACATTTCTGGGTCCACAACAGCGGTGGTGAATTGCCAACTATTTTTTATCCATAGAGCAGTTATGTGTTTTTCTGAATGTGTGGATATGATTATCGATAGTAACAGCCAATGAAGTTGCTTCTTCTTGTTATTATTATTATTTTTATTATTACTATTACTTTTATTATTAATATTATTATTATTATTATGCAGCATGGAGTTCAGTTGCATGAGTTACAGCCCTGTAAATCGAATTGTTCAAAGAGTCTTCTTGGAAAGAGACTTTCATTCTGAGATCTGTGTCCGTCTATATACGTGGATACTGAAACCTCAACGCCATGATTTAAGCATTAATGGAGTTCTGATGCCTTTGCATAGCTCTCTTTCTTTGATTTCCAACTTGTCAACGTCAAGTTGCACCAGTTGGCCAAGATATCCGAAAGTCTGAAACATAGACGTGCTACCTTTAGATTGGTGTTGTGCATATTGTCATGAGCTTACCTTCAGGGCAGCTGCGAGAGAGTCTCTCTCAGCCTCCAACTGGGCACGCAATGCCCTCAGGTCTGCCAGCTCGCGGTTGGCATCCTTCAATGCCTGGTTTGCCTCGCGGAGCTGGTCTGAAAGCCAAACAGAAAAAATAATGTTAACCCTTACGGTGATCATTGCACGATATCGTGTGTTTAAGTCCCGCGCCCCTACTGATCGTCGCATGACATCATATTTTCATTCTTATGTCCCCTGATGATAAGCGCATGATGTCTATCATTGGTGGCTATTTTGGCCCTAATACATCATGGTGGTTAGAGTTAATCAAAGATGGTCACCACTGATAAACGAGAAAAAAAGAAATAGCAACCTACTTGGTCCTTCATCGTTTTTTTTGAGGAAGTTAAAGTTTAAGTCTGAGCACTTCTCTTACCGTCATCTTCTTCTCACAGTACTGGAATTTTTTTAGAACAACATCAGACGAACGATATTTCTGGTGATAGTGTGATAGATAAAGATGCTCGATCCTAAACTTACAGATAAAGTTTAATGTGACAGAGGACAAAAAAAAAAAAAAGCAACGCCTGCAAATCGTTTTAGTCATAGGCAGATTGCCTGTCTCACAGACAGGTATATTTTTTGCAAACTAGGCTGTTCTGAGGCTTCCTACAACCCAGTACATCCGTCAGAGATCACAGAACAAAATCCCAAGCTTGAGATTGGCAATATTTTCGTGCATTGTTTAATAGTTTTCTTTCTTACTTCTGGTCCCGAAAAACTCACTCAAAGGAGATCAGCGAACTGCCTTCAACTGTGACGAAATCCTCCAAAGATTTTTTTCTTCTTCTTTTCTTCTTTTTTTTTTCTTCTTCTTATTCTTCTTTATCTTTTTCTTCTTCTTCTTCTTCTGCGGTCCTAGCATGAAAAGTTGCCTCAGGTGCTCAGCTCTGTCTGAACAAAGCTGGCACCGTCTTGGAGAGATCCTCCACAGCTTTTATTTCAAATTGCCCCTTGTGGCCAAAGATTCTAAACTCATTCATATCAAGGCATTATTACATCAATACGTACCCGAAAGGGTTTTGTTTTCTCTCTGCAAGTTGTCGTTGCGCTCTGTCAGTTCAGCGTTTGCGACACGCAGTCTGTAGCATTCTTGCTCAAGGTTAGCCTTGTCAGCGCGGAGGCCATTGTTCTCAGCAGTGAGCTCATCACAGCGTTTCTGCAGAGCGATGTTCTCGTTCTCCAACTGCCTGTTGCGCTTGGTGAGATCCTGGACAATGATCTGGGTCTGTTTTGGAGAAAGATGATGAATATATAATAATGTCAGCGGCGTGGTAAAAATGGTATGAGTTTAAAGAGGGGAGGAGGTGGGAGAGGAGAGCACATGTCCGTGGGGAGGGGGGTAGGGACGGTGGTTTATGATGAGAGGTAGAACTGTAAGTGGCAACGTGTAGAGATGTTTAAAATATCGTTTATCAGTCATGGTAAGTAGCTGGTGGAGGAAGCTCAAGGTACAGACTTTTTGTATGTAGACCCCCTTATGAGAAGAGTTGTATTTTAGAATCTGGAAACGAAGTTAGTCATTGGAAGTCAGGCTGTTACAACACGGGTGATTTTTTTTTTCATTCATAATTTACAAATTACTGGACCTGCCAAGAAGTACATTAGTTAGAAGGGACATACATCTTGAGTTCTCTCAGAAATTCATTTCCACTCATTAAATCTTTAACTTGAAGGAGAAAACTGAAGGTATTCAATAGTTTTTGACGTCCTGTGGTGTAAAGTTAAAAATAAATTATTTTGATATAATGATTCCAAAATCTGGCAGTGACATCCCAGTGACTTCAACGTGGCTGTTTATAGGTATGACCACTGAGACTAATTCATAATGAGAAATCGGCGTATGCACCCATGCTGTCTAACTTTACGCACTGGCGATAACTGTAGGAAACACCGCTGATGATATAGGGGTTTCTAGTTATCATTGCCTGTGCGCAAAGCTAGACAGCATTGTGAATACGGGCCAAAGCCTTGCAAACTTACGTTCTCAAGTTCAATGGTGACTTCCTTCAGCTCATTAGCCAGCTTAGACTTGGCCTTCTCCAGACCGCTGTTCTTCACACGGAGCTGTTCGCATTGGTCCTCCAGCTCGGTGATGCGGGCTGTCAGCTTACGTCTGGTGATTTACACACACACACACAAAAAAGTTTAAGACATGATGGGATAAAATATACTTTAGAGATCCATGTGGATTATGTATAATATCATCGGTCCTCGCATGAGACAGGGCAGGCTGACTTTTCGTCATATATAAACGTGGCCGGTCCTATTCAAAGATCGACGATATACTAATAAAAGGAAAATGTTATGGCACAGCTACGCGCCCTTCTCAATTCCTCCTTTATTGCTGACTGTGTGGCTTTCAGATTTCCTGCAGTTTGGTAATGATTTCCTCTGGGACTCCGCCTAATGACGTCTATTAAAGTTAAGAAAATATAGAATGTTTTGTTTATTACAATCAAGAAGTTTGGATGTCCATCGGCCGCTGAGGACATATTTTCTGTGGCGCCGAAGCATTCATTTGCTGCGCGGTTAGGTGCCAGCTCGGCTCTGAATAACCTTCTGCTCTCTGTGGCTGTCACTATCATGTAGGCTGCTATTAGGATAGTTTTCCATTGCTGCTCATGTATTCTGGCAATCCCATTCGTAGAACGGGAAAGTAATTTTTTTGTGAATAGATAATTCTATAATATTGTGGTAATGCCATGTTATGGGTTTAAGTTGCAGTTATAGCTTGTGCATCTAGCATGAGATCAGCTCTGGACCTATCTAAAGTCGCTGGAATGCTCATTGTAGCGCCATTAAATATGTTCTTATATGAAAAATTCAACTCTTTTAGCGACAGAGTACACTGACTTTAAACTGCGGCTCTGAGATTTGACTAGATAAATACTTGCTGAAACTGTCTTGTCCAGTTTAAAAAGTCACTTCTTTTTTCTTTTGCTCTTGTTATCACCAAATTCTTAATTTTCTTGCTTGCGTATTCCCGACCCACAATGCTCAAAATGTATCAGCCTTTATCTCCAGCTTCGATGCATCTAGATGCCTTCTTTTGGACACTGTATATGTCAACACTAAAGTCTAAAATTTCCATTTTTGCTCATTCTCGCCCCAAATAGTTCAACAATTTTTAACAGTGATTATCTCCAGCTTTGACAACATCAAGATATAGTGTTTTTGGACATTGTTTATGTCATCACTAATTTCCAGGCTTTCATTTTGCGTCTTCCCGATCCTATTCCTTTAGTTTTGATAATATCAAGATGTCGTCGTTTGGTTTGCACCCTCCCAACTCGAAAATGCTCTAAACTGTTCCAGCCTAGATCTTCAGCTTTGACATCATGAAGACATCGTCTTTTAGAGACGAATAAAGCAGACCTGCAGCAGCTAGTGTTGATTACAATCATTCTACTGACCTGGTCTCCTCCAGTTCCTCTGTGCGGGCCTGAAGCTCCTTGTCAAAGCGGGCCTTCAGGGCACTGTATTCGGCGTTAACTTTGCTGAGCTGTGCTCGCAGGTTGTTGGAACTCTCCACCTCCTCTTCGTAACGGGCATTCAGACTGTCAAAGTCACTCTGGAGTCCGGACAACTGCACTTGCAAGTTTTGTCTTTGCTGGAAAAAAGACACAAACGAAACAGTATTATAATAGTTCACATACTGTACATGCTACGGAACTAAAGTGATAGTGTCTCTGCTGGAGAAGTAAAAACTCTGAGAATGCATTACATTAGGTTACATTATTATTATTATTATTATTTATTGTCATCATTATTATTTACGATTATTGTTGTTAGTATTATTATTATCATTATTATTGTTATTATCATTATAATTATTATTATTATTATTGTCATTGTTAAGTTCTTACCCTGGCCTCGTCATCCAGATTCCTCTTGAGATCGTCATTCTGGTGCTGGAGCTGGGACTTGGCTTTGGCAAGGGCTGCGTTGTTGGAGTCCAATTCTTGAACCTGGAAAATGCCAATGCATTGATTATGTTAGTTGAAAGTGTGTCTAACATTCTCTCAGTAATACCTTGTATCTAAATACATATGAAGCTGCCTACTTTACAGCGATCACATGTTAAGACAAAAGTCCAGTTTGAATCCCCTGTGTAAATCACAATGCTTGCTTATTGCCAATTGTCTGGAAACTCACATTTGCCAAGTATTTTTTTTTACTTCAAAGGCAAGCTCCAGGAGTGCCTGATAAGTCACACAGAGAGTATGAAGCTATGTACCAAGGCCCTTTAGAAATAATCGTATATAAGAGACCCAAACAAGTTTGGAAATCTGCAGTCCAGTTGTTACTCAAGTTGTCACTGTTGCTATCATTATTAGTTGTTCTATTGTCATGCTATTTTGGCACTGATGTCGTCACAATCGATTGTCACAGTCGTTATGAATTGAATTGAATTGTCACCAAACATCAAAGTGAAGAAAACGTGGAGCTTACCTGGTGCTGCAGATCGAAATTCTCTTGAGTCAGTCTGGCCTTGAGGGAGTTCAGGTCGTTGAGCTGGCGGGCCATATCATCGACCTGTCCCTTGAGGCGGATATTGGCTTGTTCAGATGCGTCCAGTTTGCTCTCGGCGGAGGCCTACAGGCATAGCATAGAAACATTGCAAAGTGTTAAGGTAAAGTGAAAAGAAGAAAGATTTTGAATTAATGATTCGAGGATCTGGCAATGACATCCCAGTGACTTAAACGTGGCTGTTTGTTCTGCGTGTATTATTGATTGTTTCGTTTGACCACTGAGACTTTAATTCACTGTTCTTCATCAGATTTGATGGCAAATTAAGTTCATGTTCATGTGTAATGCTGAATTTCTCTTAAATGACATTTGTAAATAAATGGGATCCTCCTATCCATCCTCTTATTGACTACAATGAGATCAAATTCCGCATATGATGCTATATTTTTATAAATATTTGTACTCGTACACAAATACCGAGAATACTATCTAAAAGGCTTGATTAAAAAATGAAGATGGTATTTGTATATTGTTGAAATGTGGAATGCTATTCTAAAAATACGATATCATCATTGTAATATCAAAAAGGCTTGAAGAAAATGAAGATTATATTTGTATATTGTGCAATGTGGAATGCCACTACATGCATCAACAGAGACGATATTATCATTGTTATTGCTAGCACGGAATTGTTCAGCACTACTGTGGACAAAACGTAGATAATCGTCTGTTTAAAAAAAATTACCTTGGCTTTGGCGAGGGAATCCATCTGTCCAGAAATTCCATCGAGCTCAACGACCAGAGTCTGTTTCTCTTTCTCAATTCTGCGAAAGAAGATAAAAGTCAAATGAGATTTTTCCGTTGTTTACACAATATAGACAAAAGCAGACTTAATAATAATAATTCCTCGGGTAAGAGAGGAGATTAAATTTATATTCAGTTTATACTTATTTAATTGGACTACAGCTCAGAAACTAAATCAAAGGCCGAGTGTATTATCAACCAATCATTACAAGATTATTTTGAAAGAGTGGCTCTTTTGTGGAAGTAATTCAGGAAAAGGGCATATGAAAACAAAGTATGTTGTGTTTAATGATAAACAATCTTCTCTCCTTACGTTTTTCTTTCCTCCTTTCTGCCTTTTCCCTTTCATGGTTTCCCCTTTATACTTTGCTTCTGCGATCCTTCGTGTTCCTTCCGTTTTGTTTTCTTTCATTTTTGTTTCCTTCTGTGGTTTGTTTCTTTTTTTTTCTCACTCCTTCCCTACCCTCCTCCCTCCTTCAGTCCCATTTTCCTTCTTTCATAAGGCTGTAATCTTCCTGTTCTCTCTTCTCTGTTTTGCCCCATTCTTTTCCTTCAACCTCCCATTCTTCTTTCCCTGCCTACTTCCCTCATCCACCCCTAACTTTCATCCTCCCTTCTTTTTCCATTCTGCCGTCACTTCTATACCCCTTCTTTGTTCCATTCTGCTTTCTTCTTCCTCTCTTCCTCCCTTCTTTCATCCATCCACCGCTCCTCTAACGAAAAAGGTCACCTTGCCTTTTGGGACGTTCAACAACGCGAATGTTGTATAATTCCTCCTTTCTTTTTCTTTTTCTTTTTCTTGTTCTTATTATTTGTGTTTTCTTTTAATTCATCCACTAGATAAGTGCAGTGTACCTAGACTTCTGCTTCTGTAGATGCTCGATCTGATCTGAAAGGTCATTGATGGATTCTTGGTGCCTCTTCCTCAAGCTGTTCTCTGTCTGTTCAAACTGTGCGTTTACCATCTCCATATCTTTTCTCAGCTTCTGGATTTCTGATTCTCTCTTCTTGTTGATCTCAATCTGATTAAAATAGATAATAATGATAATATCCACGTATACGTAAATTAAGATATATGTGTAGTTCTGAAGAAGAATGCTCAAATTACCATGGACAGAAAAAAGAAATTAAAAATGCGCAGGTCATTATAGAAAGAAGATCATGAAAGAAAGTTACTTAACAGCGGAAAGAGGTCAAGCAATATTCATAGGGTATGTAAAGAGATGACAACAACTAGAGCGTATTTTGATAACAACGGAAAATTAAAAGGTAAACGAAGACAAAGAAATAAAAATATAGACGGATTATCAAGTTGGACGTTGAGCAACTGAAAAATGTTGGGGTGGACAGCTGACAATGGAAAGTGGACGCCTTTGATCGCCTAAGCAATTCGCCACTTTACCTTGGGAAGAATTTGAAGGGTGACAGCAGAGAAACAATAAAACACACAAAAACACAATGAGATCTTCTGTCTTATGTTTGCATAACCTACAACAAAACCTATAAATGAGAATGTGTCCTGAAAACCATGCATATCTTATGAATAATGAAAAAAAATGGGGACTTTTTCACGACAGTGGGCAATGGGCATAATGACATTATCTTACAGAGAAATATATCGTTTGGAACTATAAAGGAATCCAAAATATCTGAAAACTTTGGACTTGTTCAAACCCCTGGTGAAGCTAATAATAACAATATGTGTAGCCACTTTTCACTTAGTATTATGTAATACTTTTGTACAGTACAACACTCTGTTATTTTCCTACGTTCTATGGGGCCAAGACGGAACCAAAGGCCAGTCAGTTGTATGGGAGCTGGCGGCTTTCATCAATTGCCCGAAGTCTTGGATTTGGCTCATAAAGAGTATACAGTTTATAAATCTACATGCAAATTTTGCCTGGGCACTGGCTAGCACAAAAAGCTTACCTGTTGTGAAGCCACCCCTCCCTGTTCCTCAAGGCTGTCTGAAATCTGGTCATAGCGGAACTGCATCTCAGCAAGAAGCTTCTCTGCCTGGGGACGGAATAAATTTTATTTCAGAGGTGGAGATAGAGGTGGATAGGTTAAGGGAATCATAAGCTTAAATAATGAGGGGTTCTTACACAAGTATCCACCCCTATATATATATCTGTCTGTCTCTCAGATGCCTCTGTTGTTGAATGTCTGCTTATATGGCTCTGTGAGTGTGGGTGTGTCCGATCGTCCGAGTGTATGTGTCTTGCTGACTCTCCATCTGTCTGTCTGTCTGACTGCTTGTCTTTGATATGTCTGTTCATGCGCCTGTGTTTGAATTTTGAAGATTGTGCTTGTTTAAATTGCTCGCTGTCTGCCTGTTCTTCCACCTGACCATCTGATCCTGGTCTGTCTGTGTGTTTGTATTTACAATTATTCTAACGACTCTGACAAAACATACTGAAACTGTAATACTAAATTTCAGTTAATAATATCAGTCTAATTCATTAACTGAAAGATATAAATATATCAAGGTGATCCTGATTCCTGATGGGTTGTGCAACTTTTCGTTATAATAATTATACAGAAATTATACAACATATTGAAGTAAACGTATGCAGTGAGCCAGTATGGATGATGTCTTGCTTAATGGTGTGCGATGAACAAGAGTAAGTGTGAATGAAACTAAAACTGTGTATATGCATCGTTTAGATCTCATGTATATAACTACTGTACGTGAACCTTTCATTATTATCTGTATGATGTGCTGTCTTGTTGCCAATGTATATATTCTGTTCATCGTCTACGTACCACATTTGTGGTCTGGATTACAGTTAAATAAACTCGTTAACCCGAGTAAGTGTGTATGTGTGTATGTGTGTGTGTGTGTGTGTGTGTGTGTGTGTGTGTGTGTGTGTACACTGCATGTGTGTATGAGTCTATCTCTGTCATTGGTCAGTGTACTCACTCTGACGCGTCCATCTCTCTCACTGTCCAAAGCGTCCTCCAACTCTCGGCAACGAGCCTGAAAAAACAATGGAAGAAGATTATATTAAGTCACATATACTATCAAATTTGGGACTAAGTTCCCATTACCTATATTCAAGTGTCAAGTTTCAAGTTTATTTATTTAGGCGACCGCTAACCACAAACAGTGTAATGTCACATCAATACAACACTCTAAGTACAAATATTACCGAGATAAATACTAGGCCTTACGTAATGATAAAGTATTTAATAGTTCATGCTTGGCATTGTTAGTGTAGTATGAAGCAAGGAAAACGTAAAGAAATTTCCTCAGAAACTACTCAAACAGAAATGCAATTGTTTTGACGAATGCCTAAACAGATCAAGTTAGAGGAAATTTTTAATGTTAACTTACTATTATAGTAGTCTTATTATAGATTTCAGTTTTATAGAGTTTAGGATATTGCAACACAAATGCCTACTGTGTGAGCTCTTCCACATCTGTTCAAAGAACCAACTTAGCTCAGGTTAAACTGAGACCACCAAGACTTTTCCAGGGGCAGGACAGGAGATGTGTTATATGAAGACTCTATTGCATAAGTAACCTAAATCTGTGAAGACAGCCATTAACTTCAGTATAAAATTAAGATTTTCAAGGTTTTCTCAAGTCCAGACTATGCATTATACACGGTATCTATTAGAGCCAACTCGTCCAACTTGGGACCATATAATACAAAAGTCTCTGTAATGAATTATGACAAGTGTACATGGAAGTCCTACCTTTGCTATTTGGTGCCCAAACACAGACACATACTCATTACTTACACTTTAAGAGAGAGCTTACTTGAGAAACACCTTTCTTCAAAAATAGATCTGCATACTTCTATTTCTTGTTGCTTACGTGTTCGAATTATCGCTTGTCACTTATAATAAATATTATTTGCACCGGCTTGATTTTTTTTTTTG
>JAWQUT010000296.1:65141-83688 GCA_033807755.1 Ellobium chinense | reverse complement strand
GGGTGGGGTGGGGAAGGTGGGGTGTGGGGGGAGGATATTTTGGTTTTTTGAGGATCCGCCTTCATCTTGACTGGATGGCTGTGTAGCTCCATAAGAGGAAGTAAACTACAGATATGCTATGTGTAGCTTCCAAATGTTAATCCACAGCTGCTGTTTCATTCAAGTTCCTCTTCTAAGAATAGGAGATGGATGGCCGGGAGATGGAGACAAGAAATTCTTTATGTTCAAGTTGAATGTTGCAAACATCATCTAAACAACATAGGTTTTTTTGTTGTTGTTGTTGTTGTTGTTGTTTTTGTTGTTGTTTTGTCTTGAAAGAGTTGAGGTGCCGAAATGATGAAAAAAAATCCGTGTTACAAAGTATCAAAAGAATAAGCCCTCAAGCTTCAGCTTCTCTTGTTTTGCAAATCTCACCAAGTCTAAACATTTTAGGCATTATGTTTTGCTCATATTTACAGGCAAGCGAACGATGGGTGCGATATTTGATGTCCGTCAATTTTGCGGATACTTAAGCTCAATAATGAGGTTATTCAATCTACTCGCTAGAATGAACACCATCAGGTGTTCTGTACGTATGTATGCGTCATCAAGTTGCGAGGCTGGTGAGTGAAATAAGTGTTGAAATAAAGCCATCATGCAATAGACAGTTTGCGAGTGAGTACATGCGTTGCGTATTAACTGAAGAAAAGCGTCTACGTGTACTCTTAACTACAGCGCTTATGACGTCAGTAGCACAAAACTTACTCACGCTATCATGCATTCCATTCCATTCCCCACCCCCGATAAAGCTTGTGCCAGCACAGGTAAAAGCAACGAGTCTTCCTTAAGTCTACAACCGTGTGCAAATTTTCACGCTATTTCCTTCGCTCTTCCTAGTCTAGGACATGAAATAAGAAAAGCAAAGAGGATTTGAGGGTTTGAGGGAGTAGCTGAAAAAAAAAAACTTGTCTTGGTGAGTGAAAGATGTGCGCTGTGCGAAAGGTAGATCTGTGGCACAGCAGAGCAAGAGCTAAACTTGATGGATGGAGAGAAAGAGATGTGGGGGAAAAAAAAGTATTTAAGGTAAACACAGCACAGTAAAAGTGAGGGGTGGGGGAGGTGCAGGATGAGAGATGTGGGCGCAGAAGTATGAAAATCTTGAGGTAAACAAGAGAAGATTACTGGGGCCAACCCACCTCTCTCTCTCTCTCTCTCATTCTCGACTGTGTAGGTATGTGTGTCGTTGCTATTATGAGAATCTGGTTGCCATGGAGACGAAGCAGTCTCGCTTCTTCTTTCCCCCCACTCCGCACGTGTGCGTTAAGAAATTCGTCAGGGGGAAACTGCATGCCAAATTTTCCTTGTTTACGTCCAATGCTGAGTCGGCAAACGTACTCACGTTTCGTTTCGGCGCGCACACAGGTAAAAAGGGATGACACAGGTAGGTAAGAGGAATGAGTGTAAGTGAGATAGACAATTGGATTAGAAGATAAACGAGAGTGCTCACGAGAACACACTGCAGGGGCGTAATTAGGAGAGAAAGCTCTTGAGATGAGGAGCACAGTGGTTTCTAGGGGGAAGCGTTCATCATACGTAGCCGAAATATCAGTCATTGCCTTTAGTAAGCTATGTCTCATTGTTGAAAAGTAGCGAGAGAAGACATCTTATGGGAGTTGGAGAAACTGACACCCAGACCCAATACGCCTACGCCAACGACACACTCGCTAGGAAAAAGGGGGAAGGAGGGGCAAGTCATTATACAGGTAAGGACACTGCAGTACCGAAGAACAATGTTGGAGCACACCTTGGAAAAATACAGAAATGGACGTTCCTTGGTACTGGTGGGAGCTGCTGGAGGATTAGGTGCAATGGACGAAATGACCACAGGTGAGAAGAATTCGGTCCAGTGTAAACAAATCCATGCCCAATCACGCGTGAAGGTAAAAGAGGATGGAAGAAACAAGGTGAAGATGTTGACAAGTATAGGTGCTCATTCCCTTTAGACGCTCGGGGTCATGCCTGGTCTTGTAGATTTCTTCATAACTCTAGGTCTGATGGGCATAGACTTTGGAGGAAAATTTGAAGGTGGAAGGATGCTACCTTCTAAACCGTGTTATCTGATACATTATCGGGACAGAAGGAGATACTAATGAGAATTACAATAAAAGATTTGGTATAATCTTGCCTGGCTTAGGATAGCTCCGTGCTCAACCTTCGTTTACTGTTGAACAAAACATTTATTTTTTTCAACCACCCTAAATGCCACAATCTCGCATTTTTTTTTGTTTACTTGTGATGGCTGGAAAATTAACATCGAGCGGCACTAAATTCTAGTCACTGCTAACAGGAAGATATACTTAATGTTAGGACATTTTAAATTAGATAAAACGTGTGTCAAACTCGCCGTTTATCTGTTAATATAGGAATATCTTGCTCACGGAATGTTTTTGACTCACTCGCGCAGGTAAACAAGACTATTAATTTTCACATAGACGCTGCGGGAAGCCTGGGCTCCGAGAGGCTGTCAGACTCCAGATAACCTAGATGTCTGCAATGTTTTTATCTCTAGAAAATTCTTCGTGCAAGTCTGGTCCATTCTCTCAAATCTCACTACGTCAAAACAGGATTGCCTGTATGAAACCGCTGCAGTTATCTAAAGCGATTATCTTCCCTTCATCGGCGAAGAGAGTCATCTTGCCTTAGCTGACGTTAAATAAAGCCAGATCAACTACTACTGCAGCAACTTCCTTTCAAAGGATAATGACTAAAGTCGCAAACCAAGCTTCTACTGCTAAACATTCGTACAGCATAAACGAAACAAAACCGGGGTATTCAAAGAAAAGGATATTAATCAAAACAAAATAGCGAGCAAACTCTGGCATAAACGCAAGATAAGCCTAGCGCCCATTTTCCTCACGTAAGCTATTTGTTCAGTTTGGACCATTTTAAAAGGGTACCGCATATACGTCTGGACTCACGTTTCGGCAGTCTTAAGATTCAGGGAATGTTTGGCTTATTGCTGGGTGCACGACACGCTACGATAATAAAACCTGGATTCCTCAGGTGACACTATGCCCCACTTGGAACCACTTTGAAGCCCTTCTTGAGATCTAGCCCAAGAACGAATGCAATGTCCCCAATGTGCCATCAGTATGATCATATCCTCAAGACGAAATAGGTAGAGAATGATACATCCCAGAATTCAGTCTATGTCTAGATGAATATCATGGTAGTAGGCAAAACTACGTACATTTAATGGAAGAAACAAGTCTTTTATCGGGATTCTTGTCATATATGTAAAGTAAGCTCTAATGAGTGGTATCACTAGATAAAACGCAAGGGAATAATATCTTCTTTGGTTTGCTTTGAGTCCACATAAAACTGTTCATCAGTTAATAGAATTTGTGTACATAGATTTCAGCCATGTATAGAATTATTCAAAATAGCACCCAAAAAAAACTATTTTTATTGAAAACGTATCATATTTACAGGCTTGGGTTCATCATACATTCATAACTGGAACAAACCGGATGTGTCCAGTAGGTTAAACTGTGCAGGGATGTAAAAATTCAAACAGGACGAAAACAACCATAGCATGGGATTGAGTACTTCAGACAGTAATATCTGATTTCATATAGTTTGAAATTGCGCCACACTCAATAACTATAGGGATACCTCCGAAGGTAACATTTTGGACCAACATAACTAAATAGGGTTACGGAAAAGACACTTTGAGTCATGTTATTGAAATGAAAGGAACCACTGCAGACCCATGTATGGCCCGGGCCTTGAACTTTGTGGGGGGCACCGAAGGGTCACGTTAGCGGAAAAGCTTAAACTCAGTTGGGAACACGAAAGGGTTGATTCAAGTCGTGGCCTTGAAAACACTAGGAACACGGAGGGGTCGGTTTAAGTCATGATCTTTGAACTCAGAGGGAACACGTAGGGGTCGGTTTTAGGTCATGACCTTTAAACAGTGAAAACACGAAAGGGTTGGTTGAGGTCATCGTCTTTCAACTCAGTGGGAACATGTAGGGATCGGATTAGGTCATGACCTTTGAACTCATTAGGAACACGGAAGGGTTGGTTGAGGTCATGGCCTTGAACTCACTGGGAAACACGAGGGGGGTCAGTCTAGGTC
This sequence comes from Ellobium chinense, assembly GCA_033807755.1. Classification (NCBI taxonomy): domain Eukaryota; kingdom Metazoa; phylum Mollusca; class Gastropoda; order Ellobiida; family Ellobiidae; genus Ellobium; species Ellobium chinense. The sequence continues at coordinate 79,568 of JAWQUT010000296.1, read as the reverse complement.
TCGGCCTTCAGAACCGACCAATCTACCTTTGAAACAGTACCTGCCACCTCGCCTCGTCTCTCTCAAACATCTGTGTGGCCGCAGTGACGACTCGGGAATCTGACTGGTTGCTGGTTACAGTAGTCTTTGTTTCTCCGCCACCAGATATGGTTCTGGTGATTTTTCGCACCTGTGTGTTAAGACGAGTTTAGTACTTTTTTGATGTCATGATGCTCAAAACAAATAAAAATCATTGCTTTGTGTTCTCCGGATCTTGGATTCCTTCTGTGGATGATGAATCTCTGGTCGACTGCTTTAAAAAGGATAGTGAAAACATACTTTGTGTTCCTCTTGTATGTGGAACGTCAGCTGCTTTCATTTTGAAATTTCGTTCTCCGAAACCTGCATCTCTTCAAAACTATGTGGGATCACAGCAAATCAATGTAAACACACAGCAAATCAATCCGAAAAAGGCACTTCATGGTCGTTTGCACGTCACTGGAAGATTCTTTCGAAGCTCAAGTCCAGCTTGGATGCACATAAAAAACGGGAGACATTCCATGTCGGGGTCAAAGGCAGGGTAGAGGATAGGTCAAGGATGGGGTGCTTGCGTTCATTATGATGTTGGGAATGTGTATGCCATCCTCGGGGTTTCACTCTCGTTAGAAAAGGAGGTAAAACATGGGGAACATCAGCAAAATATCTTACAGCACTTCTTCAGGACTTCTGAATTTCTTAACAATGTAATTTGGTAAAAAAAAAAAATTGAATGAATACGTCGTCATTCCAAGGAGGGATTGTTACGGGGCAAGCGGGTTCTTCCTAACTCAATGAATGCTCAAGTTTGTCATTGACTCAAGCAGGGATGGGAAGACTATGGTGGAATATCACATATACAAAATGGCTTGTGCATCAGAAAGCGCAGTCTTTGGGAGGCAGCCATGTGTATTTCTTGGAAATTCAGCCCAGAAGCACGGGCGATGAAACATTCAACAAAAATATCTGTGGCTTCAGACGTAACATGAAAACAAATAAGCGTGAACAGCAGATCCAAGTGTTGTGTTTCCAAGTCGTGCATTTTTTTTTTTTTGGTTTGGTCAAACTTAGCAGAAAACTTAGCAGAAAACTCAAACAGCAGAGCTATGAAAATATATTTTATTCATGTGTGTGTGTGTGTGTGTGTGTGTGTGTGTGTGTGTGTGTGTGTGTGTGTGTGTGATTCCAATTCTACTCTTTGGTAAGAATAAGGTACGATTTTCTAGTGACGAGCTGTACCCATTGGAAATGAATATCTTTCCTACATTCCTGAAGCATGCTGCTATTTTCTGAGAGCATTGCCCATACAGGATGTCAGGCCTTCCTGGTGACCTTAGCGGCGTCGGGCAACGAACTATTACAGCATGGTACCTGCGTGGCTCATGTGTTCCCAATAAATAACATTTTGCGCTGCAAGGTGAGCCAACACCCTTTTTCCGTAGGCATATGGGACTTCCCTGCTGAACTCCACAAGAAAGGAGTCATAGCAAGTGTCAAACATAATAATATCTGAACACCATGCAGCTAGGTCTAGTGTAAAACAAAATATCTTTCAGCTTTGTAAGCAGGTCTATGACATTATCATGAACATGTCATGATCTAACCTCCGCATGTGACAGCAGGATTTCCCAGCTCTTTTTAGATACCCTGTCGTGAAACTTTCTTATTAATATTCCAGCTTCCATCTCGGTCAGCTGTCCCAGTGCTGTTTTTAATTTAATCTCTCTCAACCGTTGACAGAAACGGTCCATGGCTATCGCGATTTAGAATGCTGCATCCATAGGTGGTTATATTCTCGAGGAATAAGCAAGAAAACCTATAGCTTGTTTCCTTGTTTGCAAGATCAATCAGAGGGAAGGTGAATCTGCATAAGTTTGTTGTTTGTTCTTTAGCTTAGAAGCAGTTGCTTCTCCAATTCACTCCACATTTGTCTTCATGTGCATTCTCACATGCAGTGGGGTTTGCATTATCATTCCCGGTAGCAGTCTGAACGTGGTATAAGTTTAGATATAATATGTGATAAGGCAGATCTGTGGTTCCAAAAGCAGACTGGTAGAAAAGAGCTCAGAAGGTTGAGGAGATATGCAAAGAATACAAGAGAATGGAAAGGGGCTTACGTCAAGCGAGACGGATGGAAATGTCGTTGATTAAGGGCGTTTGGCCCTTTGTAGGAAGCGGAAAAACATATTTATATTGGCACAGCCAAGAAGCCAGTAGTTTTCTACAAGATATCCTTCAGCATGCATCAGCTTGTCTCAGACTGGCTAGAGGGCTTGATAAAAAGCAGAATTGAGCTGAAGTTTCGTCGTCTTAGGTCCGTTTTACTTAAATCTTCCATTTATCATTAACGTCCGTGACAAAGTGGCGGACAAACTAATGCAATCTGTTGGCTATGATTTCTTGAGGGAGATATAAGCATTTCTTGTATGCTGAAAACTGTGAGCCAGGTGAAGTTCGTTCACAGTTCCATTCATTCCATGATTGCCAGTGGCTATCGTGTATGTTTCGAAGAAGTCTCTGATCCAGGTAGCCACAAAATCCTACAAGGGGCAACTAGGCTACAAGATTTAAGTTTCATATTTCATTCCTCCTAGAATACCCAGGTCTTATACAATATACTGCAAGTATGGTAGTTCAGTGGTGATCTTCTTATGTATGCGAATTAAAATTACACGAGATTGCTAGTTATCTGTTACCTGTAAATCACCGCAAGACAAGAGACTTGTAGTTGTAGATGAATGAAGTACAGGAGATATAAGACCCAGGATCGCAAGGTAAGACTAGTAAATGTGATTGTCGACTGCTACACATATTATGTTGGTGAGACCTTGTCCTAAAGCAGTACATATTTCCATGCAGCTAAGGTGCAGATCATGCTACGAGTATCATGCATAGTGCTCACAAGTTACAACACAGAGATGCAGGTTATCACTATTATTGTACCCAGATACAACTTGTACTGCTAGAATTGACGAAAAAAAAATGAACAAACAAAGATGTGAAACTCTTTCTATTTACTTGTGCTATAAAGAAAGAAAATATAAATTAGATTCATTCAAAACAGTGTGATCAACAAATAAGAGTAAATCTACCACCATTTGTGACAAAAAAAGGAACACAAAAAGTGTCTATTTTTCGTAAAGAAAGAATTTCATCCAAATCCTAAGTGAAGCATGCAGTTTATCCTGAGCTGGATTTAAATCAATGTGAAGACATTTTAAACGTTTCTCCATTGCAAAACCCAATTTTCTGCCTGTTTGAAATAAATGCTTTTACAAAATCCAGCCTAAACAACAGCAGCAAAGTTTGCTTCCGCTTTTCACCTCGATAATTTGTGACCAAAAAAAAAAAAAAACACCCAGTCAGCCATAATTTTTGAATCTCACAAAAAATTACACTCTGCTTCACAACTGCACCAACATTCAGACTCCTCGTAACAAGAACTAACAAACTCTTGAAGTCTTTGCCCAGGTGAGCATACATCAGGCGCCAAGAAGCAGGCATTTACATCGAACTATGATGAGCCAAATTTGGGGACATTCAGAGCTGATGTGTAAGTTCTTCAAAGGAGATGATCCTGAAGATGATCCTCTTTGAGGACATAACACATGAGAATTCAGAGGAAAATAGACTAAGAGGAAGTTAATCAATTGCTGACTGTCCGAGAGAAGAAGTGTCCTCATTTCATATTGTCATGATAACCACATTCGTTATCTTCATAGGCAAGAAAATACATACACACACAGGATAAACTAAAAAGATGCTAGTAAAGTATTTCCGCAGCAGATTCCTCCTGACATACTGCTATGGTGAAATGGCGGACAGTGTAGAATCAGTAGTTTTCCCCACTAATCATCTGATAAAACTTTGAGCCTCCCAGAGGTAACCTTTAAAAAGAAGCGCAAGTCCCCTAACCTTAAGGATACAAACATACAAATCACATTTTTCTGCAAGACCAGTGTTCCCATTTTGATAAGATCTCTTTGAGACCCTTGCTTAGCTGCTCACTATCAACAGCTTTGCTCCTGTCGTTCTTTGGCGACGAAATGTTCATTTGTTGTTTAAATGTTGAACATAATGTTGGCTTTTAAAATTAAATTGGCATCTTCAAGACCGTCAGTGGCCAACAGCGCAATAGACCAGCATGGCTAGACCCAGTGTTGTCACACTATCTCTCTCAGCTGACGCCATTAGGCGTGTGTAAAAGTGGAGCCCGAGACAAGCCGATAGGTACAATGAATAGGAGGCTTTGAGTGCAAGCGCCACAGTATTCAGGTTTAGAGAGTGGTGCCCACATTTCATGTCGTTCCTGAGTTTCAATAATTTTCACTTAAGTTAAACCACTAGCCTCGTCTGGGTGTAATTAAAGAAATATGATATAATGTATGACATATATCATTGCATACGTAATTGCACCGGTTGCTGAACTCGAGTGGCTCTGGGGTATGCCATTAAACTTAAGAGGCCATGTCAAAACAGAGAGCTAATTGGCTGGAGCCAAGACCACGGAATAAAAAAAATGCAAGGAAAATGAAAGCGTGGTAATTATTAACATTCGTCTTGTTCCCTATAATAGATATTCTTCTGTCTTTCTTTTCTCTCGTTCTTTCTTTCTTTCTGTTTGCTTTTTTTTTCTTTCTAATTCTCGTTCCTTCCTTGGTAGTCATTGCAACTATTTACCTATCCTTTTTCTCTCTCCCTCATATTTTCTCTCTCTCTCTCTCTCTCTCTCTCTCTCTCTCTCTCTCTCTCTCTTCCTCTCACTTTCCCTTGTAGTCTTTGCATCACTTTTTGGCATCTCCTCCTCTGTCTCTCTTCTCATCACTCGCCCACATTCTTCCCTCCTCGTATTTCACGGAGTCTACAGTGCTGATGGAACCAATCCAAAAATGTTGCTGAGCTCGAGAGACAGGTAAGTCAAGACAGCACTTTCTTGAAAGAGGAAAGNGGGGGGGGGGGGGGGGGGGGGGAAGAGAACTAATGGGACATTTTTTTTATTTCGGGGGAAGGAATAAGGGGATTCTTACATAGCATTAGGAAAAGAAAATAAGAAATAAACAAAGAGGAAATGGGGGCCGCTTTTTACCTGCGGCGCTTCAGGACAACAGTTCTCAGACTCCTCATTGTCCACAGACCCCGGTTGTTGTTTGTTTGTTTTTTTTTTCATTTCAATCAAGACTTCTAATGGACTATTAACAACCTAACTCTAAACTAATGTCAAGCCAGGAGATATCGAGCACTGTACATTTATGATGTCTGTACCAATATTATTGTGTTCTCTGGTGATTGCTTAATTTCGCGCTGACTCCAAGAGCGGTGCTGGTAAATTCAAAAACATGAGAACCTCTGCCCCAGGAAACCAGGTAGGCACAATCTGTTACTTTGACCCGCGCAAAGAAGGCATCAGGCCCTATTTAGATTATGATAAGTGATTACGTCAAGGTTTCCTCCCCTTCGTTTGCCAAGCTCACCGCGCTAGAAGAGAGCAGCTTCTGGCACCGCGCCAGAATCCTTAAAGGTTAAATGAATCGAGCTGGTGTGGGGGTCTAGAAGAACAATGAAATAATATGAGTTGTTGCTCAACACTAGAAAGATGACATGGTGGTGGGCCTTTGGTATGGAAGACATTTGTTATCTTGCTTTTGGGGCCGCCTGTAAACAATATACAAATGTCAGAACAGATGTGCTATATGAAAATAGATGGAGTGGGATGAGGAATTCGGAAAGAATTTTATTTTTGTATGAGGAAAGTCTTGATGTAAGGTTTTGTCTTGCTCTTTCGTTTTGTCGGAACTCGATAGATGAGGCTGTTTAATGCCTGAAGTCAGTGTATGTCAAAAAGAGAGAACGGACGGGAAGGAGGGGAGAGAAAGAGGAGTCTGGGAAGGAGAGGAGAGAAAGAGGAGTCTGGGAAGAAGAGGAGTAGCTTGAGTATAATGGCGTCATAGCACTATAAACGAAATAAGATAAAAGTTGGAGCCAGCTAAGTAGAAAGAAAAAAAGGCCTTAGGCTGCCAAGTGCTTGCAGTTTTTCAGCAACCCACTTTCATCATGACAAAGGTAGAAGATTTGCATCTAATCCTGCGTTTCATGTCATCGTTGTTTATGTAAAAGAATTAGAAGTGCATCGGAAAAGAAAGAGCAGGTTGAAAAATTGAACTTCTCTGCTACGAAAATCGTTCCAAAACTTGACAGTTTCAAATTTGGAAAGAATAGATAGAAGGCAAGGATGGCAATCTATATTTATACAGAGCTCCAGAAGTATACTTTAGCATCAGCAAGGTAAAACCAAGGAGAGATGCGCGTGAATGAAGGTTGCTTACAGTGAAGGGCTCCAGGTAAAGAGTGAGTGTGTGTGTGTGTATGTGTGTGGGAGTTTATAATTATGGAAGGTGTGGGCTTACCTGCCAACGGTAACAGGGCTTGCATAAGACACGTATTGCGCTCTCTCTCTCTCTCTCTCTCTCTCTGTCTCTCTCTCTCTCTCTCTCCCTATCTCTCTCTATCTATCTTTTTTTTTTTTACTCACTCTGGCATTTTAGTTCGCCCTTTTTACACTTCTCACGCTCTCTTTTTATACAATATATTGCCAACAAGGAACCAGATGCAAATGCAGCGCATGTGTAATTGGGGTAGTTGCCAAAATAAGTTTTCGCTCATCCAGCATTTTTCAAGCGAGATAAGCAAATTGATTCAGCTACGAATGATCTGCATTTTCGTATGGTTCTATGCATTCCCAAAGATCTCCAGCAGTATCTATCTTTGTAATTCTTCGCTCCAGCTTTAATTGGAACCTGACTTTTTTGTTAATTGCCTTAGAGCAAAAATTATTCATAAAACCAATTAACAAGATGGAAAGCAAAAAGGTTTAGCTATAAGCATAGCTTCCAAATCTAGGTCAAAGTCCTTAACAGGCATACACCTGGAGCCTGACTCCAAGAGCACCTTCCAGCTTGTTTATCTTGAAATTCTACGTCAAGGACTACCACGTCAATGTCTTGCTACAGTATATTTAGATCTGTTTATCTTATTTTACAGGGCACTGACGGTTGTTTAGGAACACTGGAAAAAATACAAGTCAGCTTTCAGTAGGAAAGGCTGATACGACTAATACTTGTCCAAACTCGAAAGGCACACAAAAAAAAAAAACAGAGGTCGTGGACAATGATGCTGAGAACATATTCTAATATACATATATACATAAGAACATTGCTGGTTGGATTAGATAATCAGACTTAGAGCATAAGTAGCACCACTTGAGGTTTACAATAAATCGTATAATAGTCCAAGGCCTCAGTGAATTCCAGCTCCTCCAGATCGAGCAAATTTACTCCTTGCTGAGAGGCAGTGATGCATTTTGGCACAAATGAACTGCGACACAGGAATGTCCTCGTATCATATCGCCTTTGGCAATTTTAAATCTGATGCAAAACTTATTATCACAGGTACATCCTCCAGGTGAAAAGCACAGCACATAATAATGTCATTTCGAAGCTGTCAAAAACTCCACACAGAAGAATCGAGCAGAGCACCACAGCTTAAGTTCAGTATCTCATGCAGCATTTCTGGCAAAGTTCAGTGTTGGTCCAGTCACGTTAGTAAAGAAATATTACAGAATCCAGTCATTGAGCGACACAGTAGGAACAATACAGCGCATACATTCCGGAAATGGCAAGGTGAAAAGTTTTATACTCCGAAAAGATGTATATTAGTGGCCTACTTTGCTCCAGCTTCGTGAAGCCAAGTACAAGCATAATTATGGTTGCAGCAATGGAGAAACGTTACATTCAATACACATGATGATTATTCATGTTTTTTGTTTTCGCCATAACAATATAAAGCATTGCACAGTGGCACAAAACAAAGAATCAAGCATTAATGAAACTAACAAAGAATGCTATACTTAATCATAACAAACATCGATCAAGAAAAGAGCGTTGCAACAAAACACATCCTTGACAGTGAAACGCAAAATCAGTTCAACATAAGAAACAGTTATTCTCCCAGTTCCGCCTCCCCCAAATTTAATTAAAAGCCTTTGAAGAACGTCCCTCTTAGAATTCAAAAGGCTGTTCCCTTTGAAGATAGCACTGTCTCTAAATAGTAAACGTTTCACGATCAGGGAAGAAGAAAGCATGACAGATAAGTATGCCTTATAGACTGAAGAAAACAACAGCGATTAATTAGCCTGTGAAAAGCATTCAATATAGCTAAGGCTGGAAAGTAAGCAAGAAACTGCAAGACGCCCTATATGCTGATATTTATCTAGCCGTACATAGACCTGCTGATTTGCTGATGGTTTTTTTTTTTAATTCTGAGGAGCATCTGTGGCTCCTATGCTGTTGCAGGCCCAGGACATTGCAAAAGACTCTGTCTTTGCCCAGTTAGAGGAATCACAGATTCATTCCAAACCAGTTCGTAAATTTCTAGCCATCAACGTGGTATCCTCTGATCTTTGCAGGGCTTACGATAAACCACGCTTCCTATGACGAGTGTCACACTAAGCTTATCAGGGGAATGAAATTTTGGTTTAGTTTAGCGTTTTCAGCAGTTAACTTGTCATTCAGGGGGTAACCATTGTCTGGATATGATTGCAGGCCAAGATCTGAGAACCCAATACTGGCGTTTATTGCAGTTTTCTGCCTGTGGCCAACCATCTACAAAAGTGAAACGTAAAAATGCGCTTAGCATTGCTTCAAGGCTAGAAATAGTCGTTTAAAGAAGCTACAGAATTTTTTAGAAGCAGAGAGAAAGTGTCCACTCTAGAGCTACGCTCGTATTTGATCAAAAACTTACCTCCATTCTGTTCTGGGTGGTTGGAGACGTTCCACGGTAGACATTATATGTCCTGGTCACCGACGAGCGGCTAATCTTTACATCTGAGTCGTAAGACATGATGGCTGTAGATCTGAAGATTCTCTGTCACTGCGTTAAAGAGGACACTTAACCCACACTGGATCTTGTGGTAGGCTTCAGGCACAGTAGGCGAGATAGGGCCGAAGACTAGGGTGGTGGAGCACTCGGGCTAAAAGAAAAGTCGAAAAGGAGTGGAGGCACCGCTTGGCGTACAGCTACTTTTTGTTCGGGTGGTTGCGTTATCAGTTCACTTCTCTTCTCGCCCCTTCGCACGTCGCCACAGCGCAGTGAGGGGATCTGCAGTCGTCACGCAGGTAGGACTAGAAGACGGCTACACAACAAATTCCTTAAATACCCCTACTTTCTGTATATATACATACCCGGTTTCTCCCCCTCACGCGCATGCGCGAAAGAGAGGTTCCGCTGGAAACACGAGCGGGAACCGTGAGTCAAAGAAGGTAACTTGGTTAGCGGCTCGGTTGGGTTTTTTTTTTAACTTTTCTCTTTCACTTTTATTCCATAAAACTGGTGGTGCCTGTGGCGTGATATTCTTCTCCTCCTTCTACTTGTTATGATGGGATATACAGTACTTTAGCTCTTCTCCTTTAATCTTCTTGATTATTTCTTCATTGCAGAGTCCGAAAATATGGAAATTGTTAGTCCAATATTTCTTAATCCACCCACCCTTCTTTTGCCTTTGATATTGTCTCCCTTTCCCCCAATAAAAATGGGGAAAAAACACATATGAATATAACAGTATTGAATTAACACAGGTAGATCTAATTAATTGCACTTAGAATGCAAACTGGAAAGGGGTGGGTGGAAAAAGGTATAGGAGGTCGGAAAAAGGGGGTAGAGCAGGGTTACCGTGCGGACCATGAGATATTTCATTTCCAAGGGTTTTTTTTTTTTTGGACGCTGCTTTGCTTATCTGCAATACCTGGGGAGTGTCTGAGCTGGTGTGGATGGTATGCCTTCTATTCCTCAGGAGCGGGTAGCGACGGTTGCTGCCATGGCATGGACTTAGACTGTGTGTTTGTTGTAGGGCGCGTGTACCCGTGATTTTTCTGTGAGTGAGTGAGTGAGTCTTGAGGCGCCTGCGTGCGTGCGAGCGTGCGCTGGGGGCCGGAGGAGCGAAGGGCGGAAGAATTCAGGTAAGAATAGAAAGCAAAGAAGATAGCGGGTACCATATAAGGAGGGGTGTTTCCTCGGCGCTTTTCCCGAGAAGATAGCGATAATGTGGGTGGGAAAACGGCTGACTAATGGGACTTGAACGAGACTGTGCTCACGAAGACGATTTTTGTTTCGTTTCTGCTTTTGCTGTTGAAATGAGGCCATGCGAATTTGTGACGATAGCAGATGGCAAGACGATGATAAACAGGGATGAGCTGGCTTGCCTAGATCTTAAGTCTGTGTTTTGGCTGCTTCAAATATTCACCAAGAATTTTCATGCATGTCTTTTTTTTTTGTTGTTCGTCTATGGCTGGTTTCTAGAAAGTGTGAAAAATCTCAGGGTTGACGTGGTCTATAGAACACACCATTGACACATTTGCCTCAGATATTTAGAAAATAGTTTCTTTGCATGATCTGTTGTTTGTGAGTGATTTGTATACACGTGTGAAAGATCTGCGTGTTGATGTAGCAGTTAAAATCGTCAGCAAATTATTAGCTTCAGGTATTCACAAAAGCTTATTCTGCACGTTTCCCATTGTCTTAAGTCTTACTAATTCTTCTTACTGAATTTCTCCGAGAAAAGTGAGCAATAAGCAGGTTTAATGTGATTTAGTCTTCAGCCAGGGTATCAAAATGAGCACGGCGTAAGCTGTCTGTACAATACACACTGTCACAACCACTACAATGTCTGCAGGTAAACCAACCACCTTTGCTATCTCCATGGACCACCACTACCACAACAACCACCATCTACTAGCATGGATGCAGCAGTTGCTTTTTCGACGACATTACGATGTTTCTGGTATTACCGTGGATCAGAATGTTATGCTATTTAGAGAAGATGTTAATGTAGAGAAAACATTTAGCAGCGTCTTATGCAAAATAACTGGAATGCAGGACACTTGCTTACATTCTACACGTTGCAGCCTCTTCTTTCTTCGTCGCTAATCTCTTCTCTTCTTCTGCATCCCCTTCCCCCCACCAAAAAAAAAACAAAAAAACTTTTCAAGTTGCATTGGCTTCATAATCTCAGTCCACTTTTAAAAATAGTTTTGACATCTCGGCAATGTTTACAATACGGCTGTGGAATTTTAATCTTTCATGTTGCATCTTGAAGAGGAGAAGAAATGGTGCTCCACTGAAAGCTCCAGTGTTTGTGAGCACCTGCATTATTTTGATGGGGATCACTGGTCCCGTAAACATTCTACAGAGCTGCAGTATCGGAGCTTTGCTTGTTCGTTAGCATGTTGCTCCTGTCCTATTTGTTTCACTAGCTTTGCTTTGTTTCGTTGTTAACTTGGTTGCAGTTTTGTTTCAAACTTTTATCACAGTCGGCACCGCTTAAGTGCAGTAGGTTTAATGTCAGCTTCCGGTCAATCGCAATTACGTTTTATTTTTCAGGCAGCATAATAATCCAATTTCTTTTATGCAGCCAGTGGATAATAATATTTTTTTTTAAATGGCAACTTTTTTTTCTAGATGTCGGTGGAGTTGTGATTAATCCTAAGCAACCTTCTCTATACTTGCATATGTGTTTAAGGGAGGCCGGGATCACAATCCACGCATATAGTATGTTTCCGATCCAATCTTTTAGCTTATCGTCAACAACTGAGTCACTTAGGAGACATTTCGTGGTTCAAGCTGACAGAATTGTGGCAAAGCCAAGCTGATCAAATTATGGCAAAGTCATGAAAATAAGACCTGGCCGTCTCCCAACAGTACAGGGTTGGTTTTTCCATACGACATTGCATTACACTTCTTCTCGGGCATATGTTTTTTGTAGGCAGTGTGTCAGGACACACTCCTACCCAGAGCCTTGTTTTGGGTCAGAGCTGACTTCGGGAGTCCTTAGATATTATCATTATCTTGGATATCTCTTAAACTGTGTTTTCTATTTCTCACCTGCCCCTTACCCTAGATCAAGCTCTAAACGAGGTTCCTATAATTTTGTGCATGAAGGAAATCAAATAGTCATATGCCCACAGTGCCGATAGCCTGGTCTCATGATGTGTCTATCAAGTTTTGGGGTTTTTTTAATAGATTCATGATTTGTGAGCCCCTTACAGCCATAACGTTAGGCCCACTCCAAATAATGTATAGATGAAGGTCATAAATATTGGTGTTAAGAGAAATACTTGTACGTTGCACAAGAAGTAGAAGTATTATCATAATAATTTTCATGAAATCAACCCACAACAGCAGCTGTTATCATCAATTCAGCCGTCTTGTTTGTTGCATATTATCATTCTCGATTTCTTCGCAAAAAATCTCAGTGATAAAACAATCTCCAGATAGAAATAACAGACCGATATCACGGTAAAAATATATATATATAATATTGAAGATAAGCACGATTGAGAGGATAGGAGAGAAACATGATTGAAAGCCTGGAATAAAATTGCGATAAAAATTATAAAACAGTATCGCAATAAGCAAACATAGTACGTTCACGATGGAAGGACGGAAGCATATGTTTTCATGAAATTCAGGATTTTCATTGACACTTTAATGTTCTCTGGGTTTTTTTCTTAAATCTTTCATGCACACCATAGCTGTCTGTACCTTTAAAACACCCCACTAAATCACACGATGCATGCCGAGCGGCAGAACTGTAAACCGCTCGACTGGTATTTGATGTTTATATCCGTTCTGATCTGACCTTTTCGCCTTGCATTAACGTGTCTTCAAGAACTCGACGGGCCCGCAAAAGATTCTTCATCTTTTGATTCTGAAGAAGCACCCACTTATCTTTCTGTCTCCCTGTCGTTTTCATTTAAATCCTAAGATGTTTTTGGGGCACAGTTACCATCTTTAAATAGTTTCACCCTGATGTTGTGCCTCTTGAGGTTCATTTTTGTGGCATTTTCTCTAATACTATTACTATCATTATAGCTGTTATATAAACGCTTCCCATGAATTGAGAGTAAACTGTGAACCTAAAGTCCATTTAAATGCATGTAGTAATAAACTACTGCAATTTGACAGCTCTTTCTTCGGGCACAAAGTGTAAACGAGCAATTTCATCACCAGTACCACTCACACCACTGTCGCTGCTATCATATTCGTCGTCTTCATCATCATTAATGTTATCTTCATCGTATTTTGCCGAGAGAATATTCTTTAGTGTGTAAGTGACTACAGTTCAGTAACTCAGTAAATTTGATAATGAATATAAATATAGTATACAGAAATGTTAATTTGTGTTAGGGCTATCGTCATCATCCCCATCGCCGGCAGCAGCAGCTTCATTCTTATCACTATCTAAATCATTATCACCATTACATCAACATCATCATCATCATCATCATCATTTTCATTATCTTCATCATAAACACCACCGTCAACAACAAATCATCATCGTCATTATCATTGCAAACAAAGCGAAGGGGCCTCGTGTTCATTATCGTATCAGCACTACCATCATCATCATTATCATCACTTTGACAATATAACAGTTTCCTTCTGGCAGTGATAGTAGTCTTCATTATTCACTTCCATTACCCACCAGGCGCGACTTTAACAACTGGAACTACAATTACAGAGACAACAACACTTTCTGCACTCTCTAACCACTATTTAAACCTCTTAATTATCCATTTAAATGGAAGTTGAAACTACTTGAAACGTGTAAAAAAGACTGCTAGAACTGTCTACAGTACATCGAGCTATTTTTGCAGCGAACTGTGGGCCCGTAAACACATTAAAAACTTGGACTAGGTGTCACGGGCGGTTACGAAACAAATGAAGAAAGAACCGAAGTGAAAACATTCACATCAGCAAGGTGGGCGGATAGTATGTAGAACGGAGGAGGCCGGGACGTGTTTGTTTGTGCTACTCACCGCTCAACCGCTCACTTTCATCACACGCACGTACGCATATGTAGGTATGTACGTATACCCAATGCACCCACTCTTCTTAAGGCCAGGTACTCCGAATTTTTAATCGTCTCTGGCGGAAAGAAGCTCGCCTGCTTCAGGGTTGCTGTTTTTTGGTTTTGTTTTTTGTTTGTTACTGAGGTACTTTTAAATTGCTACTGGGCGTTCTGTGAATTTGCTTATTCAGTTGCTCTAAATCAGGAATGCGATATGTATGTGATATGTCCGGCCTGCAAATGGGGTTCCTTGTAGATTGCGGAGGGGACTCAGGAAATGTGAAAGAAATGGAAGAAAGCTAAACATACCGGCAGACTTATTGCTGTTGTTTTTATGCTTAAATCTTAAATGTCTTTCAAAAAATTAATGTATAAGATATGGAAGAAAAATAAATACCGGCAGACATATCACTGTCATTTTTTTTTTTTTGCTTAAATTTTAAATGTCTTTCAAATAATTAACAAAAGGCGATTTATCATTACCAGCAATTCTTCTCCTGCACCCTTCCCCC
>JAWQUT010000296.1:56703-64714 GCA_033807755.1 Ellobium chinense | reverse complement strand
CCACCCCCCCACACACACCTGCTCTATCAATTAAGCGTAATGACGACGTCTGACGCCAGTGGCTACTTCAATTAGAAGCGTCTGTTGGGGCGTGTTGGGTATGTCTTAATTAACGAACTGCATAATGTTCAAAAAATCTTCTTGTGGAGTGAAACCACATGTTCCATTAAAAGGAAAAAAGCAGTCATAAGATGTAACAGGCCTGAAATATAATTGAGAGCTTGCGGATTAACAATGGAACCTCTTACTATCTTAATACGTAGATGCATCGGTGCTGAATGCACCTTTTGTAGCGTTCAACATCCAAATTCATGTATTATTACGATGATGAGAAATCCCGTCGTTAATGCGCAAATTCTTACATCATTACAAAGATGGTCATAATAAAATCTTGTATGCAAGGATCGTAAAAAAAATGGTGTAAATACCCTGATGTTGCAATTAGTAGCACACAATTTATGTACCAGTTTTGTAATGGCTGTTTTGTATGATCCATAAAATCACCCTCTTAAGCTGTCATTTTGCATTAACATATTTTCTTAATTGAGATCATAAATGTCAGACTGTGAGGTATGAGCGCAATGTCTTATACAGTAATATACAGATGTAGTCTGGTCTTCTCCTCACTTTCCTTGTGCACTGAGCATAAGGTGTGCAAGTCAGTGTTGGTTTGCAAAGAACGTGTTAAAAATGCAGATAAATAATATATAAGTGATCTACCTAAATATTTATACAGAGCAGACTAACCTTGGATAATAATTTGACAAAGATAGATGTTTTCGCCTAAAAAATAAGAAGACTAAAGAGATAATTTGTTTTCGCTCATTCCAGACGAACGCCTGCTGTGCTATCCAGCCTCATGCTTTATTTGAACAAACGTTTCTTCGATAGTGCTTAACTTACTGTCTGTTTTCACCAAGTGTCACTTTTCGGTACATAAACTACAGGACGCACATTGCATGCCAGATAACAGTGGCGTAGACAAGGAGAAGGACCCAGCTTTACATTAGGGTGCACACGCTGCTTGCCAGCTACCAGTGGCCTAACCAAGAAAAGGGTGCTGGCTAAACTATAGGGCTCATGCTGCTTGCCAGCTATCAGTGGCGTAGACAAGAGAGGGAGATGCAATAGAATGTCTCTGCTTGCCAGCTATTTGTGGCATAGACCAGGAGAGGGAGCCGGTTAAATCATAGAGCTCACGCGGCTGTTTGCCCGCTAGAAGTGGCGTAGACAAGGAGCCGGTGGGCTGTAGGCGTCCCTTTCCCGTGCCCTTCTCCATCACACTGTTTCCCAACACTGCTGACAAAAATGGCATCCGGAATCTAAATGAGAAGCATATGAGTCTCCAAACATAATCTCGAATTGCAGTTGGAGCTGGTCCAGGCTTTAGGTTTACCCACGTGTAAGCAATGAGCATAGTCTAGTCATACACTGGTCCCATTTAGGTATAGATTTTGTCATTGCTGCTGATGTACCGAATCGGCATCATTGCACAATGGACGTGTCGAAACGTGCCCAGATCCCATTCTCAACTGTCTCCTTGCCAACACCATTTCACAGTTGCCCCTTGCCCCCTTCACTTCCCAGGATTTGTCAACTGACTGTTCCATTCTTTACCGATTTATAATCCTTCTAATAGCAATAGCCAGTTACCCTCCTCATTGGTCTCTACAGTCACAGGCAACGCTGCTCCATGAGCTGAACAGACAACCAGAACAGCTAGGATGCAAAACCCATGGTCAGTCTAAACCAACGGTGGCCTCCGAATAGCAATAACAACAATAACAATTATTTTGTTCAGCTCACGTACATTACACGGTACATACTATTTATAAAAGTAAAGATACATCGATAAAGACTTGTGCAGAAGGGCAGCAAATTTATAATAACATCCATCCACCTGTCTTTTCTTGTTTGTTTTGTTGTATCTCTCTCTCTCTCGATGCCCATTCCTTCTGCTTTCCTAATAATGTTGGAATCTTCTTTTTTCATCCCATCATCCCAGCATTTATTTCGGACCCATCGTTGATGATGTAAATCCGAACCATTCTCTTCTTGTTTCGAACAAATGCTGTCCCTGCCAGTTGATTGGAGTTTTCATTTTCATATATTCCCGTATTTCCAGATACAAACAACCTTGACCAATGTGCGTTTTTCCACCATAGTATCCTCTATGTACTTCACTCATTCTCTTCTGATCTGCCCGGTCTCAGCCTTTCTCAACATTCTCATAAACTCAGTCAAAATGAACGTGACTTTGTAAATCTGATCCAACAGCCACTTCAATGTTTTAGTGACTGTCGCTACTCCATTATATTGCATTGGTGCTGGTGGTGTTTGGGTATCTAGCACTGTGGTGCACATCAGAGGGTGCTCGCATACAGCCCACGTTAATAGCATGGTTTAGAAGACATTAGGAGATGCGACATAGCTCCAGACCTGCTGCTCATTCGAAAGGGAGATGCTAATTCTTTTGTTGCTGAATGTATTTTTTCCGTTACCTGCACTCTAAACATCATTGAAAGTATATGATTTTAAGGGGAAAAAATAGTGTGGGCGTATGTGTGTGTGTGTGTGTGTGTGCGCGTGTGTGTGTGTGTGTGTGTGTGTGTGTGTGTGTGTGTGTTATATGTGAGTGAGTGAGTGAGTGAGTGAGTGAGTGAGTGAGTGAGTGAGAGTGAGTGAGTGAGTGAGTGAGTGAGTAAATGACGTGTTCAATACATATTAGATTTCATCGTATAAAATTGTTTTTCAATCGCAATGTTTTTTTCAGAATGTGTTCTCCATTGCAAGTTCTCTTCCATTATGATTGTGAATAATGCCAAGTCAGCAAATATATTTTACTTAATGAAAATGCACATTAAGCCTCATTTTGACAGGCTGCAAGACATTTCATTTAGTGGAAGGAGACAGTTAGTTATAAAATTCGGGAATCGTAGATTTCAAGACCCTCTCTTCCACCTTTGCAAAGTACGCCTCTGCATATTCGCAGAACTCTCTTCCTCACACACGAAACACATCAAAATAGGACAAAACCTTCACATTATAATCAGCCTACAGCATCGCGCACCCGAAGACATGTAGGCGACCCACATAACATTTCACCGCTCGTGCCAACAACATCAGCAGCGGCAACAAAAACAGGGGTATTTCTTCATGTTTTCAAGATGTCGGGTGTTGATTGTTACCTCTTGCCATCTTCATCCTCAACACGCGAAGGGTGCATTGCGAATTATAGTTTGCATGAGCCTCCCTTCTGTGGCCATAACTATCACCCTACCAACCCAAGCACCCATGCAGTGCGGTTGAGGAGGCGACGATGAATTAGGAAGGAAGGCACTTAGACCTCAGGGGAGTGAAAATTCTAAAAATCTATTTCAAAACTGGAAGGAGGCCACTTGCTCACAAGTGTTGTTACATTCATTTCGTTTTAGCTTTATCTAACTACCATTAGGGCTTCTTGGAACATCAAGTTGGGCTGTACCTGTGTTGGCTTCCAGATTCGCCCCTGGAGTATAAAACAAACAGGCTTGCTACTTTTCTTTTCAGTTTCATGAGCAAGACCACACGCTTGTTGGCCTAGCTCTGACATACCGCTCCTACTACTCCCTGGATTCAAGTATTGGTATCACGAAGTCTTTTTGGCAATATAGCAGAAGAGGAAACAAAGAATTTTCAGTGGCTATTCTATAGACGACACCAATAGGCTATATCTAATCAGTTTCATGTGGGTTGAGCTTTGATTAAGGCCCACCACCATAAATATTAAATATTCCATTTCTGAAATCCATCTAACTCTCGTCAAAGCGTCGACATAATTATGAAGGTTGTTTTTCTCTGTCTACACCTTGATCTGTCGTGTGTCTGTGGGTTCCTATGTCATCCTTTTTCTTTGCCCAGTCTGTCTGTCTATATATTTGTCTGCCTGTAAATCATTCTTTCTGTCTGTTTGTCTGTCTCTATCTTCCACTCTACCTATCTTCCTGTCTGTACATCTGTCTGTTCATCCACCCATCCGCTCACCTTCCATCTACCTGTCTGTCTGTGCCTAATCGTTTCTCTGCAACGTCAGCAGGACGTTTTTTAAACCAGGTATCTGTCAAGCTTGAGAATGTCATCCCATTTGTCAGATCTTTCAGAAGTCAGAAAAGAAAATCAAGGTCATTAGTTTAGAAAGAAAACAAACATACAGAAACTGCTGGATGGCGGCATAGTTTCAGAAACGCTCTTTAAAACAATATTACCGTGAAGAACGAGGTATTTCCTTATTTAGAGTTTGCGTGTGTTTTACCAAGGCATCGATTCTTCACACTTAAATAAAGTTCACGTAGCACTGGTTTCACCATATCAGCCTGCTCTGTGCCTGTTTCCGTCTATATGCCTTCTCATTTGGTTGTCTTTTTGTCTGTCTGAATTTTTAGCCTAATGGTATTAGAGAGACGTCAAAGCTAAAGCAGACAACGAGTGGACGGAAAACATAGTGAGAGATAAGTAGGAAGGAAATGGAGAGACAGAGATGGCTTTAGGAGCTACAGAACTCTATCCCGAGTGCGACAGTACAGGTGGGCAGCATCGTTAAAGGAAATCAAAAGTCCAAGAACCAAGTCAAATCTTTGGCTTTTAATAAACATATGATAAACATATTCATTTCATTAACATAAAATCAAAACAGCGATTATACCTGACACAAATAAATATACCTCCTTTAATCACTGTGTGTCCCAGACTGGAACTATGGCCCAGGACAAAAGGTAACTTTTGTCGCGATACAAGACAGTGTGTTCTGAATGTCGTTGTGAACTAAGAACCCACGTTATTCCTGTGTGAGAAAGTCCGTAACAGCAGGTGTTCACTCCTCATCCTTTTGTATACTAAGCAAAATACCTATCCTCAAAGCCAAGACAACTTCATGACTAGTAAGCAAGTAAACATGTGAGTCAGTTTCATTGTCAACCCCTTCTGTTAGTGCAAGTTCTAAAGTAGAGACCCGAGAGGACAGTTTAACTCTCGTAGTGCGAGGCGTCTCGAGTCCAGCTGTCCGCTGGTTGCATGGCATAGTGTTACAGATAAGAAGCGTACCGTGTATTGTCTGCCGACTAATCAGCTGGAACCGGGCTCCAACATTCGAAAGATACCTCACACGCTTGGCATTGGCATGCGAATTTATATGACCGTCGTGCCCAGCGTAGTGATGTGAAGGTGAGAACTGGTTTGACCGTAGCGTTACAAGGACTAAGAAGTGAGCGCTGGATATATCATTATATGCCAGATGAGTGCAACTTCGAGACTTCGCTCTCAATACATCAACCTACGTGGGTAATGGTTTAAGGAGTAATCCACTCTTACGAGTAACATCAATTGTTCAGTCAAAATAATTCACTCATAAATGACCCATCTTTCGGTACCATGATTCCGTGAAAATAATTCCATAATAGATGACTCACTAAAGGTAATTAAATTTCCTTCACAAACCCTATTTTTTTTTGTTAATGAATGCTTCTAAAGACAAATTCCTTTAAAAGCAGACTTTCTTCCGCAAGAAAACTTCCAGAATAACAATATCTCTATGATAGCAAGTCTTTTAGAAGGCTTCCTTTTTTAAATACAGGTAATACAGGATTAAAATTAACTTCAGTGGGCATAGGTAACATTGACAAGGCTCCTACGGCGTCAACTGCGTCTGTACCATTCGCACCTGCATCGGCACCACCACTACTATCAACACTATCTCCTTGACCAGGGTCTTCCGGAATGACTGGTGTTCCTTTGAGAGTCGTCATGGCGTTCAGGATGGTCATGCCAGACTTGGGTCTCAGCTGCTCATCCCTCTTGTCCATCAGCCTCTTGAGTTTCCTCCGGACTCGGCCGACCTCTGTTTCTTCCATGTCCATCTTCTGTTCCCGAGACATCATGATGGTCTTGGTTAGCTTTCTTCGGTGCATCTGTTTGCCCGCGATGAGCTCTCTGCGGAGAGAACGAGTAGCTATTAAAGTTCTGTTCTGGCTTAACAGATCTTTTTTTTTTGTTCCATTAAGTAACTCCAATACAGCTCACATCTGGTTTAAACCAAAGACAAGCGCGACTGCGTAAGCCAATCTCTTTTCCAAAAGCAAAAGGTGAATCATGCAGCCAAGAAAAGCCAAGTAACATACCACATTGGCCAGTCATACTACTATGGAAATGTGGAAAACAAAAGTAATGACTTCTAGAGATGTGGCTTGCGATGTACTGGTGACCATGCATGCATAACTGAGTAGTCCGGGTGAGGAGGAGGGGTGCAAATTGATACCATCAGTTAGTTTCTTTCAACTGTATCTGACAAAATGGCAGGCGCCCTAGTTCAACGGTGAGTGTGAGCTTCGGGGCTCTTTGATCTCCACCCCCCCCCNATCCACCTTTCCAGACACCGCTGAGACAACAAGAGTAGTAATTCGGTCAGGAACCCCCCATATTTTCTTAATTTCCACCTCACCCTGACCAGTGAGAGGCTAGGAACGCCATGAGTAAGCTGTCTGGACATTCGCCCGAGGTCGACAAACTATGTCGTAACGAGGTAGTTCACGGACCTTACGCACACCGCATTGTTCCAGAAGTGTCAAGGTTGCTATGATAGCACCGCAGCTCACAGGGCCACACCGGATACCACCAGGTTGTTGCAGCTGTTTGCAATCATTCCACCCTTGTTAGTAACAGCATTATAGAGTGTCCTGGGCCGGAAAAATTAGGTCAGCTCGTCGCCGATGCCATCTTTGTTACGTGGAGCCCTGGGTAATCCAAAGCCAAGACGCGCTGTGTATTTAGGACGTTACTGCTCACCTAAATACTGGGCGAGCTGTTCAAGTCTTGCATTCTTATGGTACGAATCATTTGACCTAGTGTAGTACTCACATTTCTATTGTCAAAACATCCTTTCACCATTTCAACGACTTTTAAGACACAGAAATCGCTGAACAAATGCAAAGCGCCGACTTCAAGATATTGAAGAACCCCAGAGACGCAGTGTTAAGTTATTCACACATTAGTCTTTCAAATTAAACTTTAAGATCATTCCAGCTGATCTGATGTACCTTGTAGATACCGTGTCATCGTCAATGGCCTACGACACCAGCATTTTCATCAACAGGATGAGGGCAATTACAATGAAGTCAAGGTGTCTAAACAGTCTTTTAAGCAGCTTAAAAGTGGTGACAACAAAGTTTACAGCGAATAAAACCACTTGCACAGATCACAGATTTAACTCGCCTTCATCGTCATCCCTAAACCGCTAAAACCCAAAATCTAGAGATGCTTTTTATGGGACCTCCACATGAGCATTTG
Source organism: Ellobium chinense (assembly GCA_033807755.1). NCBI lineage: Eukaryota > Metazoa > Mollusca > Gastropoda > Ellobiida > Ellobiidae > Ellobium > Ellobium chinense. The sequence goes on along the minus strand of JAWQUT010000296.1, from coordinate 57,397 downwards.
GAACTACACGGCTGTTAGTAAACCACTCTCTTGAAACCTGGTTACATTTATACCTCCCCTTTTTTGCTCTTTGAGATGTGATCCTTAGCGAAGCGATGGATTTGGAATATACCACTCGCATGCTCAGAATAACTGGGATGTTCATACCATTAGAATACTTCAGCATAATAATCTCAGCACTTTTGAAAACCATTTCCCTTCAGAAGTTAGACGCTCGTCTAATTTTATCGGAGCGAATACTTACGAGGATGTTTTTTTTTTTTTTAGCTGCCCATAGTCCACATTCAAATTGCAGAAATGACTGTAACGATGGAGTCCAACTTGTCCCCAGAAAAACTTACGATCGGTCTTTGAGACTGTGTTTTATCGGCTAAATTAATTTCGAGAATGAGACCCCACAAAAATATTACTGTGGCTGTTTCTCCGCTAATTATTATTAAAACACACTGTTTTCCAACACGTATAATGATTTGTTTTACACGCCTCTAAAGAGCTTATTCCCGCTGAATTAGGTGAATACAGGTTTTCCACAAAATTAGAAAAAAAGAACTGACGCAGGTCTCTTGTTTTCTGAGAGCTTCATGCTATCGTCATCATCTTCCATCGACTTCTGAAGCATGCAAGGGAAAAAGTCATGTAAGTTTCGCTTAAACATCAACAAAGCCTGGATGCAACCGAACTCGCTTAATTGTAT
>JAWQUT010000296.1:29203-54203 GCA_033807755.1 Ellobium chinense | reverse complement strand
AGAAGATAACTTGCAGGTTTTCCACTAACAGCAGTTTCTACTGTAATACTGCGCTTTCCATAGGTTTTCTGTTTTAAGTATCCTAATACTATACTATACTATACTGAACTTACCAGCAACCCAAGCTTGATCTCATTCCTTGTGAGGGTTTTACTGTTGTCTTTGTCCATCATGGCGAAAAGGTCAATAAGTCTGTGAAAAAAATAAACCATTGGAATGGGCACAGAAAATCAGATTTTCTCGAACAGGAAAACGGAAATCATATTATATTATTGGTTTACAATGATCTTGTTGTTGTTGTTTTTTTTTTGGTCAATTTAGCAGGAATAAAAGATTCATAGTTTGTTTTATTTTGTTTTGTTGTTTTTTTATCAATTTAATTTGCCTTCTGCAGTGATTTTTTTTGCATGTACGTCTTCCCATTTTGGTATCTTTTTGTAGGTATGGGGACTCCAGCGTTAGGCTTATAAATATATCCCCATCTCTCCGCCATCTCCCACCATATACAACACGCCTCTTTTCCCCAACATCCGGTCACCGCTTGAAGTCCATTATGTCATTGACAATAATATTCAGCAGTCCCTACACACCGCTAAGAAAGTATGTGAAACCGAGAGGGGAGGGAGGGAGAGATAGAGAGAGAGAGAGAATTATTTCCCCCTCCCTTCTGGTCATCCTAACTTTTCGGGCCTAGTTCGTTCATGGACCTGCGCCTGCAGCTCCAACCAGTCCTGTTGTTTATACCCCCCTCTGTTTCACTGTCTCGCACCTTCTTCTCTTTTTCTTCTGCTACCACTTATTCTTTCATTCCTTTCCCTCTTACTCCTCTTTCAGCACAAAATGTTTATGCTATGGCGCGTCTTAGAGTGATCATTTTGCGTTTCTAATGAGCAACATTTCAGCGTCTTTTATGTCTTGATTGTGGAACCAGACCACCAATTAACATGCCTGTGTAGAGTTAAAACGGATGCACAGATCCATGATCACGTCAATCAGGCTTTAATTTCTCCCAGGGGTGTGGCTAAGAGGCCTGTTCTTAGGGGTGAGTTCCGGCACGAGGGAGATCAGTATTTCTTAAGAGAGCGACTTAAAGATATAACAATGGTAGTATCATATGAGCTAGGGGAGGCAGCAAGGACCCAGCGTGGTGGAAGATAAACTCCGGGAGGGTGAAGGGACTTAGTCCCCTAAGTGTCCATTTACCTGCTACGCCACTGACTTTTCTTTTTCAGATAGACTCAGACACATTAACCTCATAATTAACTATTTACAGGAAAACAAATTTTCTTTGAAACTGTACACATTTGAAGATGTTTATCAGGATGTTAGGTATGATGGTTCAACCTGCAGTAAAGAGCAATATCTGTTTCTGCGCTTTTCGTGTGCGCTCATCAAAGAATATTACTAGTGAAGAGAGGTGTTATTCTTAGATGGGCTTCAAGGTCAAAATTAACCATTTCTATCCGGGAAACAAATCGTCTTTGGAACTTAATATAACTGTCTAACGAAATGAATAATTAACTGTACTGGTTCAGCCTGCATAACACAGTATTACATCTACTTCTGCTTTTTTTCATAGGGTTTATGAAAGAATATTATCCAAAAAAAGATCAGTGTCATTCNGGGGGGGGGGGGGTTAATCAAAGAATATCATCTATAAAGATAGAAGTGTTTGTGTCGGTGTGAAGGGGTGGGAGGGGAGGGGGGAAGGTGAAGGCTTAGGCTCTCAGCGCCAACATTACTGTTACACCACTGTCGTTTCCTCTCTTAGATGAATTCCAATACCCTAAGGTCATCCTTAACCCTTTCCATCTGGAAAGCATAATTATCTTCTATGAAATCCAACATATTTGTAAGCGTCGAACAGAACAATCAATTATGTTGGTTTAACTTGCACACCTGTGTCCGTTCGTATTGACCTATCACAGAGTATTATCAAAAGGCGCTTCTTTGTCTTATCTTTTTTTTCCCTTTCTTCTTCTTGTTGTTGCTTTTGTTTTTGGCGTGGGCCTATCAAAATCTATTCGTGGTTTAAAGAGGGAAGGAAGTAAATGTTTTTCTCCACTTCTTCCGATGCCGGTAGCAGTGTTACGAGGTAAAGCAGCAGGCATCGTCTACTTTGAGACAAGATGGTTGAGAAAAGGGTAGATGGGAAGGGTCTGTTACGTCATCTGGACCGATCGGGAAACACGAGGGAATTTATGTCTATCAACACGGCGTGCAGGTGTGCGCCCTACGGACGGATTAAAAACTCGTTTGTGCGGACCACTTCCTCTCTGTAGTGGGCAAGATCGCTTCTTAGTATGGATACCTTCGATACTCCTCATTTTTTATATTGAAATTCGATATATCAATTCGATCCCACTCCGATATCAAATCGTTTCGACGTTTGAAATGTTAGTGCCAAGTACAAACTGAAAAACAACTAACATGAATGAAGCCAAAGAAAGGCGAACAAGAAAAGTATAGCAAATTTTCAACAGTAGTGTAAGTAAATCTCACAGGCATCTCCAGCCTCACAAGAGAGTCCGTATAGTAATGTAGGCGTAATGCAAAAACCCAGCTCTTATGACTTAGCTTTAGTATCAACGCCGTATCGAAAGTTCCTCCAATCACCTTTTTTTTTATCCTTAGCATTCCATCTAGCTGTATACTAAAAAGTTAAAAACTGTTACGCCTGTCTTGCATTGCGTATCAGAATAGAAATATAATCGATATTTTCGTGTTGGTTTTTTTTTTTTCAGAGTACGAGTAATGAGAATCGAGACAGTTGCAAATTTCAGGTATCGTTCCATCACCACGTCCTAGGCCAACTCCCCGAATTGTAAGGTGCAAAAGAGCGCGATAACTCGAGCCTAGGGCTACCTTTTTATAGCTGCGACGGTGGATAAGAAGCAGATGTGCACACAAGACTTTGCTTCGAACGAAGGGTATGTGCTTGCAAGAATCTGCCTTGGGTAATTTTCCCTATCTCCTCCCATTATAACATAATTATTGTGCACTCCGCCCCTCCCGAGTTAATTTGAAAATACAACACTTTCTCTGTTGTCTGCGATAGCTTTGGATGGGACTTTAAGAGGAGATGAAATGAGAATGTAGAAGACGGTGCAAGATGATAAGAAAGAAGAAGAGTAAAGTAAATCCTCTCGTTGGCATAGATCGAGTAACACAGTTGCAAGCACCACTGAAAATTTTTTGAGTATCATTTCTTAAGTTTGTAAACATTCTTTGTTTGTTTGAGCTGGAGTTTTACAGCGCTTCAGCATGATTACGGCTATACTGCCCTTTACTGGCTGTGAGCCTAAATTACTGAGTAGAACTTCCCTATCAATGTTATCCGGACAGCTGTGTCTACTCTTCTACAATTTTAAAACTGTCAAGAGATTTTTATCACGCGCATCGTGAACACGTGACCTGCTAGGTTATGGTTTATTTGTCCTGAAAACCAGAGACTGACTTCCCTTTGGGACTATATCTGTGATTAGTCTATTCACTGCTATGAATATGGCCAATTGACCATGTATGCTAGAAAGTAAGATGTTATTAGTGAAAATCGTCAACTTCTACCTTGCTTTCATTTAAGCAATACGCACAGTGGGGTCTGCAAATTACAAGAAGTCTTGAACACCAAAATGTTCTTGTGAATGTATGGAGAAAACGAAGTTGAAAGCTTATTCACGTCTATTTCAAATTTAGGCCCTCGGTCAGACATTTCACATTACATGAAGTACATTATCCAACACAAAGAAAGAATGAAAAAGAAAGGCAAATATTTAAAGAAAGAAAGAAAAGATCACCAATGATCAAGCAGTGTCTGAAAATGGAAATGGCCATAGTGTGTTTACCCTCGGGTGAAAGTAAAATCCTGTCAACTGCACCACTTTAACAATAAACGACACTAGAAATTATCAGTTAATATAAGAAACCACAGAGAGTGCAGGATCTCAGGGATGCAAGAAGGTACGGTCACACTGTGTATATATTAAAAATCCTTCAAAGAGCACAACAGAACAAATTAAAAACCCAAGAATCATGTAACATTTTACGCCATTCTTGGATTGGATATGTATCTTGCTCTTCAGCACTTTGAACGATTTCTATTTTACATTACATTTTCAACGAAGATAAAAATATCTGAGGACTTCGCATCAACGATGGGATATTGTATTATCGTAAAATTACATAAACTGTGCATTTTGAACTCCACTAGAGTTCATTCAGCACAGGTGCACCAATATAATTCTTACGATGGTAAGAGATCCCATCGTTGGTGCGCAAGCTCTCAATTATAATAATCTTTGGTGGGAGTTGCTGACCTGTATCCCTGTAGATTGCCAAACTCCATGAGCACAACCACAGGGTTCTCGTCCATCAGTTCCTGCTCTTCATCTCTGGACTCCACGTCTTGACCCAGCACGGCGCCATAATGGACTTCCAGCTTGGGGTGAGTCTCCACCACTCGCTCCAACAGCTCTAAGAAATTTGGTTCTACGCTTTGATGCTGGAGAAATTGGAAATTGGTCGTTAGTATAAGCCAGAATGTGTGGTCAGTTCCCACCATTTTAAAAGAACAACTGTGAAGGTAGACACCTAAAGGAGGACAGCAGTTTTTGTTCAAGAGAAAGGCGTCTCCTAGTGAGGGTGATCGAAGAAAATGACAAAGATGCTGCGAGGATTTCAAGGACTCAAATTTCAAGGCTCATTTGATGTTTGCAAGTGTGTCAGAAATTCGACTTCGTGCTTAAAATTTGGTACAGAAATCATGAAACTTAAAGCTAATGCATAACGGAGAGTTGATCTGAAAATATCGTGTCTTTGGGTTCGATGGCCTATGGTTTGTTATGTAATGAATGTAGACGAATGCTAGAAAGCCATGTGGTCTTCCAGGCAAAATGGCCCCGTGATACTTTTCTGAAAGTGAGAAAGGAGACAGATAAAGCACCCGAGAAATACAGCTTCGACATTTGAAAATTGAAGAAAAAGTAGAAAAGGGTAGCAAGGAAGAGAAAAAGCGGGTGAGAAACAGTCATAGTAGCAAGAAGAGTGCTCGTAAAGTGAGAAAAAAACGTAGAAAGAGTAGATGGAGACGAGTAGTAGCATTATGGAAAGTCGTAAGAAAGGGAAGAGAAAAGAAAAGAGACTCGGGAGAAGAGAGAGGACAGATTATGGGTGCAGCAGAGGAGAAAGAGAAGGGGACAAGAAGTAGAGGGAGGATAGGCAGTTCGATTGTGACAAGAGCGAGGAATCTGAAGAAAAGATAAGGGTGGGAACCGGATAAACGGGTTACAGTACAGGTGAAATCTTGAAAGTACGTCACTGTCGACCGCATGAATGTGTTGGCGTGAGCGCATATGCCTACGTATTTGCGTGCTTGCGTAGGTGGGTAACAGTGCAGTTTCATTAAAACTCTGACGTTTCACACAAGTCTGTAAGCGACATGTTTACGTCGAAGATCGAAACTCCCAAAGGGCCTCGCTGCAGGAGGTAGCGAGGTAAAGTTTAATTAAAAAGGTTCCTCCCCTCCAGACATACACCCACGCACTTAAGTAAATAGTTCACTATCTTGATCTACACTTAAGAATATAGTGTAAGAATAAGTTTATCCTGTAAAATATGGGAAATTGTTAATGAAAGAAAAAAGAATCGCATGCATAGTTTCAGGGACTATCCAAGCTGGAGAAAGTTTGTTTCGTCGTTGAGACACCTGATATATATTCCGTTCCCTCATTTAAATGTGTCCAAGGATATAATATAAAAGAGTGTAGGCGGGTATTTATTGTTACAGTTTTTGTTTCGTTTTTCTTTCGTTCCAGATTTGTGCTGTAACGTCACTCTGAGGTAAGGTCTGCCACCAGCTCTGCTGCCGATGATAGATTCATGGCAGCCGATGGGCGGCCAAACACAAACAGGTCATGTACAAGAGAGCTAACTAATGATGCACTGCATACATAAACACGCACTCAAGGAGCCAACTAATCAAGCTTTGATTATCTCTGGAACCATCAAACACAGGGAACAGGCTGCAGGCCTCCTCTGGTATTACAAACAACCTGGGACTGACTACCTGGGTACTTAGTCCATAACAACTCCGTTATTGTAAACTACACCCAGACAACGGTTATAACGATCCTGTGTGCTGGTAATAACCGTGGACATACTCTAACTATGATTTTTGTTTTTAGACCGTGCTAAGAAAGTAGGAGTACTGAACTTCATTGTAAAGGTTATTCGCCATTTTGCGATAATTCTGAGGGGATATCAATCACGAGATTAGATTTCATCTTTAATATTAACACAACTGCATGATTCAGTATGTATTGCAACCAAATAATTATTAGATGATAGACATCTCATGTTAACGTCCCTGTCCACTCAATTCCCCCTCCCTCTTTTAACTTTTACCTAATTAAGAGCTCTAGAATGGCTGATGGTTTTACAAGGCATCAGAACTGTGACACTATAGAATTCAGAGAGGAGCCCTGAAGGCATTATGACGAAAACCAATAAACACAGAGACAAGCAAAAGCTGCAAAAAAGGTTTCTACCCTAGTGCTGCATGCAATAAGGCTTGCACCATGTAGCATCTATACAGCTGAGTGGACGGTAATAGGGCATCATACAGGTTGTTAATACTACGTAAGTCTAATATTTGGATATGGTTTGAAGAAAAATGTACATACTTGTGAAGCCTACTCTGGATCATCACATTAATATTATTCTCTCCTTCTATGAGAAGCACAGTAATCAAATCTGAATTTTTCCCATGTATTAAATAGATGGGTACTATCGTTGCTGTCTTTGGACATCCTCATCTTGACTATAGCCGAATTGGCATCATCTCCGAAACTAAATAACAGCAACTTCATCTTGGTCAAACACCCAGGATATTGTCTAAATTATGTTACAGACATCCTATTAAACGTGATGAAAGTTTGTGTTAACGGCTGTAGAATGCAGAAATTGTTGGCTAAAAAGGGTCAGCCTGCAATCTGCATTCTTGCATTCATACTGTGTCACCAGGCAAACGGAACCAACAGACGTACATCTGTCATGAATCTTAATATCGAGAGACTCAGCCTCTGCAACTACGCCATTGTAACGGACTTACCCCCAGATCAATCTCTTTTAGTCCGCAGTGTGGCAAGCCAGAAATCTCATTCAAGAGGTAATAGGCACCATTCGCAGTGATGGGATTATCTCCTAGCTGGGTGAATACAAATAAAAGAATAAAAATACTCAGTCTAAGGGACTAGTTCATGGAACGCCTATGAATATTATAACAAAGTCACTTACAACAATGCTGCCTGACAGTATCCCCGTTTTCTTCAATGCCGAGGTGCGGGACTGGTTTAGTTTTTCCATGCAGACAGGCTTTATATTTTTCAAAACTAACTCTTCCCTGTAAAGCTTCGTGTAACCGCCAGTTGTTGATTTGAATTTATTGAAATCAAAGTTGCATTGTTTCTTCTAGTCAGAATTCATGGGCCAAATATCACACTTCACTTAAATGTGTTGTCTGTCGTAGTAAGCTTATGCCCCATATCAAAACTTCGCTGTTCAGGTAAATAAATCCCATTCAAAGAATGGGTGTTGTCATTAGAAATGATAATTAACACAACATTCGGGTTGACACCGAGCTTGATCCGTCTAGACTATACTTAAAGCAGTGGTTCGCTTGTGGTTCGCTTAAAAGACTGAACAATTAAGTAAATCTATGTTGTTGTGTTCAGATGTTTTATGTTCCCTCAGCGATCTCTGGCCTCTCAGACTTGGTTGTCAGCTTCCGTTTTCTAGGAAGGTCCGCTTCAATATGTGAAGATTCCAACACATTTTATTCTACTGGCTTTTAGCTTGGCCTTTGAAATGTTAGCACTGCAGTTGTTTTTCTTTAAACATCCCTTCTCTAGTAATACTTCAAATGTCAGGAAAGCAAAGTTAAGACATTCGTCTTATCTGAAGGGAGTGCTTACGCTGAGGATCTGCTGTTTCCCTATCCTGTGAAGATCTTCTTGATTTTGTGGAGAGTTTCTTCGCTATCTATAGGACTGAACCAAAAAACAGGTAAAACTGAAAGTTACCTATTGCATATAGAGCCAACTCACCCGGACCACTTTCAGTGTAGAATTCAATTTCAAACCCTTGACAAGCTCTTGAAGGCACTGTTTGTTGATTCTATTCGAGGTCAGGTCTAAGTACTGAAAAACAAGCCATAGATATTTGAACGTGAGCCTTAGTGCCAGTGTACTCAGCTGTTTGCTTATGTTTAGTCGCGTCATGCCCAACCTCTTACTAAAACAGCATGAATAGACTAGACTAGTCATCCAGTCATTCATTCACTTTGTATTTGTTTTCTTTATTTTCCCCATTTGGTGTCTCTCTACAATTTCTTGTCTATCGTCTTTTTTTTCCTCTCTTCAATCCATTTTTTTTTTCTATTCTATAGTTTTGGCTTTTCTTTTCCCTGCTCTCTTTCTTTCTGTCTTTCAGTCTACGTTCTTTCTTTCTTTCTTTCTTTCTTTCTTTCTTTCTTCATTCTTTCTTTCTTTCTTTCTGTCTGTCTGTCTGTCTTTTGCATATCCTTTTCCCTAACTTTCCATCTGTCTTTCTTCGGCTTGCCCCCTCTCTTTCTCTTCCATTTCATACTCCCATTTTTCTTACAGACAGCAGTAATTAGATATACTGCGGCAGTAAAGCAACATCAGAGGTCATAAAACACCAACTTCCAAGAGCGATAACCCACCTCTAAGGTGCTGTTCTTCTGTAAAGACTGGGCCATCTCTTTGCAACCGTCCAGATAAAAGCCGTTCCAGGAGACATCCAGGTATTTGATGGCACTGTTCATGGCAAGAGATCTGGCAATGGCTTTAGCACCGTCTCTTCGGAGGTGATTCCACCTTAATACGAGCTTTTCTATGGAATCATTCCAACCTGGTGGAGGAGCACACAGTGATATATTTGATTGTGTCCCTTGATGTGTTACATGTGAATTATGTCCCTTTATTATGTGGGCATGCGCAGGAGGAAGGGATGTGACGTGACTAAAGGGAAAGAAAATGGCCGTGCAAGTTATTCAACCACGAATCATATGAGTGAGTTTGTGTGAGTAAATCACTGTACCCAGAATTCCTTTATTATATTATGCTCTGCTGAGATAGCAGTATCTTTGCCATTGATTTAAATTAAGAATATCTTGGTCATGAAAGCAAGGTTAACGCTATTCGCACGTTTATGAACCTTTTAAGTCCTTTAATTATAGGTTCAGCTTGTGGGTTTGTACGGAGGATCCATGTGGGAGATGCTCGCAGTTTTAACAAGGATGGAACGTGAGTTGGACACATCGAGGAAATCATATGGATACTATACAGGCTTTAGCCAGGTAACGACTAGGAAATATACGGGTAGTGTATCCTGAAGAACTGTGGAAGTCATCTTAATATATCATGCTGGTAACATATGGACCAGCAATCCCTTTAGAATATTGGAAAAATCCTAAGGTTCCCAGGTAGATTTCTAATGCATGGTTTGCTGAGAAGAAACCGTTTTCATAAACTTGTGATATCTTTGTCATTACTGTAGCCGTACACATGACGTAAAAACCAAAAATCCCTAGTGCGAATTCTCGCAAATAAATAAAATGTCTGTTCAATGTGAAAGCGATAAACTCACGTCTATCAAAATTCACGAGTTCATGGGTGATAAATCGAAAAGTTAGACAACTGAAGACACGTTATCAGTGCATTCTCATGCATACAAATTCGTTCTCTCAAACAAGGCAAACAAAACAAAACCTTCAGAGCGAATCAGGACTCGATCTCCCCTTCCCCCTCTCGCCTACCCTGACTAAACCCAAACATGCACGTGCCTTCCCTGAACATGCTCCCCTCGAGAGGGTGAGTAAGACAGTACAAGGCTGCGAGATGAGCTCACGCATTCTGTATCTAATCTGTTCACAATCTGGTTGAAATTCCCTTGGCATTCTGCATATCCGGCATAGATCTAGTTACTGCGGGGTCGAATATGAAACTGAGTTTGTTTGTAGGAGGAAATAAAAGGATGATGCATTCATGTAAACAAATATCTGAAAAGGGTGTCACTAAATTTACTTTCAAGCTTATAAAAAGTCAAGTTGGAATTCAATGATCGAAAGCAAACTAAGGTTGGTTTTGGTACCTCTGTCAAGATGTGGAACCCATGTCTCTCAATTTCCAAGTGTGTACATACCATCATCATGCCATCAGAGCTTCATACGTAACGTTCTTTTGCAGTGTACATGCTATTATATTGTATTGTTTGCTTATGATTGTATTTAGCATGCATTTTTTTGATGCTTAAATGCGCATAATTATGATATCAATCTGTAATCTGGATTCAAATACATAACTTAAACTGAACTGAATTGTATGAATAAAATAGTAGTAGGAGTGAGATGTAATTTTGCGTAACATGCAGTCCTAAAGTGAATCCAACATTTTGCAACCGCTGACATTGAAATATACTCACTAATTTCGACGTATATCGGCGCCTTCTATAAAGAAAATAATCGGTTCAAATTTGTGACCTAGAATGCAGTGGTGAGGCCACAGAGGGCAGTCAAAATTTCACAAAAGCTGTATTTCTGTTTGTAGTGGTGCCTTTTGAGTGTTGGCGAATGACTAGGTCACTGTTTTGAATTTAAAATTCAATAAAGCAACGATAATTGGTAATGATCTCTCTCACGAACGTCAAAGTTGCATGATTCTACAGGTAGGCCTAGTATCTCATAAAAACAGGGCTTGGAGAAAAAAGCAATTGCATCTAAAAATTATTCACTTGAAAAGATTAAATTTGTCCTAATATATTGAGAACGTCAAGATTTTCAGTTCATGAATGACTTTTGATAATGTCTACAGAAATAGGATAAACTTTCTGTTCCAAATTATACCAAGATTTGCATTGTACGTAATTTGTGAGATAGGATTTTTTGAAATTCGTAGGAATTCTGATATGATGTTCCTTTATCAAGACCTGAGTCTATGTAGTGTATAGATGTGGAAATGTTTTCTTCAACGCGATGATGACATTAGGTACAAATAAATATCACGATTCTGTTAAAGAGTGTATCACAGCTATCTGAACCAAAAAAAAAACAGGCTGAACAAATAACAACACCTGAACGTTAAATAAACAGATCAATTAGTTTAAACAGGACACTTTGGTATCATTGGCAAGCATTAAGTAATCCTGCTGACACAAGAGAAGGATGATAAATGAAGAGAAGGGATGGAGGAAGAAGAAGAGGAGGAGAAGAATGAGGAGAAGAATGAGGAGAAGAAGGAGGAGGAGGAGGAAATTACCTATACATTCCCCCAAGGCCATTCCACCCAGCTCACGGAAGCAGTTATGGCTAAGCTGAAGCTCTTTCAGATTTCGAGTTTCCTAGAGAGGGACAAAAACAAAAACAATTAAAACTCCAATCTTTTAACATGAACAACGAAACAAACAAACAAAAAATATCACTAGGGAAAAATAATGTCAGGGACAAGTGTTTCGGCCTTTTACCTCCTGACGCTGTAAGGAGGATGAACCCCTTCTAAGTCATGACACTCCAGCTGCTCTTTTGATTTAAATTTGGAGAGACTGGGCCTGTTCAGTCTCATCTTTAAGAGTCATCTCACTCAAGTGCCTTTTGTAATGAGTCTATGCTCTCTTGTCATGACATGAGCCGTGACTTTTTCAGCAGAGCATCGTTTTAAAGTGGACTGATTATATTTGTTTCTATTGAGACTCCCAGCATTCCCAATTAACAGTATAATTTTTTCTCTGGGACATGAGTGTTCACATTATGGCAAGACAATGGAGAAAAACACCAATGCTATCGGATTCAACACCTTAATCCATTCCCTCTCCCCCTCCACGAAAAGGGAAAAAATGCAAGAGGATATCTTGAAGCTTAGAGTCATGCCATAGGCATGGCCCAGCCCTTGGGAATTTCAAAGAGTAAAGAGAGCACCTTTCTTACAAGAGTGTACGTCGTTCCGCTCCCATCTTAGCGAAGCGTTTCTTATGTAAACTTTTCACCCTCTCACATGGAGTATAATGATCGTCTACCTTTCTACATTTCGTTATTAGTACCAGGGCTTATGATAACGTCTAGCTTTGTTAGAACTACTCCATGCCACCATCGGCCCTGGTGTAAATGACCACCAACCACGACCATCTGAATCGCAGATGTTGCCACCATCACTACCGCTACTCTCAGTACAAACTGTCTTCTTTGCCTGGTACAAGGTGGGGGGGGAGAGATTATAATCATGTTTTCATTACAACAACTATCCAGTGTTTGATATGTGATTCCAAGCCCTCAGAAAAGGATTTGTATGACGGGGGTACCATTCTTTTGAAGACTCTCTGATGTTTGACTCTTCGTAATATACATGTAGAGTTTTATATCTACAAATATATAGTGGCGCGCACTGTGTGACTCCCAGGTGAGATAAAAGAAAAAAGAAAACACTTTCGCAGCATCCTTATTAGAGCAATTGGCGAAAACGACAGGTGCGTTAGGCGTGCATGGACTGCACCGTCGAGATTTGTATACATGCACAATGTTCACTTCCTAGAGTTCCCAGTCATTTTGGGGCATTTGGTCAATTATTATGATTATTCTTAACAATCGTTACAGGAGTAGCTTCCAGGTGGAAAACAAATTAATGCTGTTTCAACGAGCCCAGTGTTTACTCGCGTCAGAATGTTTCAAAGAAAAAAAATTAAGAATCTAGACTACACAGTGTGAGGGAAAAAAGAATGTGCAGACACGCACGGCACGATACATCTATGGCACACCTCCGAGAGCCTACATGGGCGTATTCGATTTGGAGGATTAGAGCCTAATTGTCCTGAGCTTCTCTTGGTATGAAAAATAACTTTGAAAAGTAAATTCATGAGAAATTACGATATAGGCTCATTTCCTTAAAACCGAGTGTCGCTGGTTTTCGGGATGGGCAGTGGTGGTTCGTCATTAAGTGCAACCAGTTCAGAGTCGGGTGGAATTCAGTTAGGAAAATAACGAAAGTTATTAAGAGTGATACGGGGACCAAGCCAATTTTAGACACTTTAATTGTGCTTTGATGGATGCATTCAAACTAATTCTCAACTTCTGCACAATGCTCACAATACAGCCATGTGCGTCCTCGAGGTGAGGGACGGGAAGGGGTTGCACGAGTAGTCTGAGGCATGCGAATCGCCAATGATTATTCTGTACATGGAAAGTCATGCTTAATTATTTCTGTTGACGTTGGACTCAAAATCAAAGGTTGTGGGTTCGAATCCCATCATGGTCATATTGTTCCCATCACCCTGGGGAAATCAGTTTATTTACGTATTTATCTGCCTAGCGGTCTGTCACAGTGAGTACTTGGCTATAAGCAATAAAGATTATAGCCTGAATACCCGCTATCAGTGCTGCAAAATGCCAGAGACATTAAATGTTATCAGGGATTTAAGAACATTATGTAAGTGATTAAGAACATTACGTAAGTGACTTGCTGCTGGGGTAAAAGTCATGTGAAGTCGTTAAAGAAGGGATTGGTCAGATACGGAAACTCTAAACCTCTCTCTTTTGATGACCTTTGAATCAAATTGTGCAAGCTATATTTTGACTAATGTTTTCCAGTCATATGTGTATGTGTGTGCGTGCGTGCATGCGGCGGGGGGAGGGTGTGTGTGTGTGTGTGTGTGTGTGTGTGTGTGTGTGTGTGTGTGTGTGTGTGTGTGTGTGTGTGTGTGTGTGTTTTGTTATATATTAATGTCATTACTGTTTTATGCTGAATCAAAACAATTTACCAGAATATGGACCGATTATCTTATCTTATCTTATCTTATCTCATCTTAAGTTTTATGAAAAATTAGCACAACAGCTGCTCTGCCAATAACCAGCATCACTTTTCCTGTTGTTTGGTTCATTTTGTTTTCTCGGATTAGTGAACACTTAGAAAAGGCAGTTCAGACCACTTCTCGGAAATAATGGAATCGTTGGTTCCTATACCTGAGATGCTTAGTATGAAGGTACCACATTTCTCAAGCAGCCGCTTCTGACTTTAAAAAGATGGGCACTTAACGACAAAAATATTTTTCATTTCTCCTGACGCCATTACCCATTAGCCCCGTGAGAATACCGAATTACGAAGACCGTACCACATCACACATCACACGGTTACGTACACAGTATATTCAGAACTCTGAAACTGGGATCTTATCTTAACTGATAATGTGTTGATGTAGTATTTTAATCAATTTATCAGTAAAGAATGCAATCGTCTTATGAACAATGCATTCAAGTTCAGATCAAAAAAAAAAAAAAGTTCAGGCCGATGCAACCAGGCAGAAAGTGTAATCTTTATGCCTCACTGTCCCCCGACCAGGAGTTAACCGGCGGCCGAAGTGCCTTTCATTGGAAAGGGAGATCCCTACCAAAAATGATCACATAACATTAACTAGGCTCAGATTCAACAGACTATCTCTTTCTCAGCATCCTGTGCAGCGCAAGGGACAGACGGAGCTATACCACCCCAGGAGCCCACGCCTCTGAATGCCCCAGGGGATCCCGCACATCTACAGGCCCTACACCCCCCGAGTAAATTTTCCATCATAGAAGAATCCCATGCTATTTCTTGCCCTAGGTTCCCGCACCATGTTACACCGCCCCTGACTGTCTGTGTGGGTCTGGAAATTCCCTGCTCTGTAACAACCTAGGAAGACAACGAAAGGTTTCCAAGCGCTTTCTCTCAGATTAAGGGCTGCAAACATTATAAAGTACAAAACACAGCACACCTGAAATTCTGACCTTGACGCAAAAGTCGAAAGAAATTTTGGTTGAGTAACGTAATCGCAATGTCATGTTACCGCAACGACCGTGAAAGTGATAAGCCTACTGGCAATCGTGTAATCGATTCTTCCATATCACTGGTATCGCCCATATCAGCCATTCTGGGCACGTGACCCAGTAGGTCATGTGAGTAAAAGCTGATGCAGCAGTGTTACCGGCGAGGACGTGCGTTTTTATCATCAAGAATGTAAATAAGATAAGGTACACAATTTGTGCAGAAAGAGCGATATTAGGCAGATGCAATAATATTAACAACTCCTTTTAATTGCATGATTTGCTTTATCTCAACATTTTTTCTCTAAAAATATATATCTGATAAAACAGAGCTTCATGCACCCTAATTCNTGTGTGTGTGTGTGTGTGTGTGTGTGTGTGTGTGTGTGTGTGTGTGTGTGTGTGTGTGTGTGTGTGTGTGTGTGTGTGTGTGTGTGTGTACTGTGAGTGTATGTGTGTGTTTTTTTTGTTATATATTAATGTCATTACTGTTTTATGCTGAATCAAAACAATTTACCAGAATGTGGACCGATTATCTTATCTTATCTTATCTTATCTTATCTTATCTTATCTTATCTTAAGCTTTATGAAAAATGAGCACAACAGCTGCTCTGCCAATAACCAGCACCGCTTTTCCTGTTGTTTGGTTCATTTTATTTTCTCGGGTTAGTGAGCACTTAGAAAAGGCAGTTCAGACCACTTCTCGGAAATAATGGAATCGTTGGTTACTATACCTGAGATGCTTAGTATGAAGGTACCACATTTCTCAAGCAGTGGCCTCTGACTTAAAAAGCTGGGTACTTAACGACAAAAATATTCCATTTCTCCTGACGCCATTACCCATTAGCCCCATGAAGATACCGACTTACGAAGACCGTACTACACCACACACCACACGGTTACCTACACAGTATATGAGCCAGAACTCTGAAACTGGGATCTTATCTTAACTGATAATGTGTTGATATAGTATTTTAATCAATTTATCAGTAAAGAATGCAATCGTCTTATGAACGATGCATTCAAGCTTCAGATTAAAAAAAAAGTTCAGGCCGATGCAACCAGGCAGAAAGTGTAATCTTTATGCCTCACTGCCCCCCGACCAGGAGTTAACCGGCGGACGAAGTGCCTTTCATTGGAAAAGGAGACCCCTACCAAAAATGATCACATAACAACTAAGCTCAGATTCATCAGACTATCTCTTTCTCAGTATCCCACGCAGCGCAAGGGACAGACGGAGCTGTACCACCCCAGGAGCCCACGCCTCTGAATGCCCCAGGGGATCCCGCACATCTACAGGCCCTACACCCCCCGAGTAAATTTTCCATCATAGAAGAATCCCATGCTATTTCTTGCCCTAGGTTCCCGCACCATGTTACACCGCCCCTGACTGTCTGTGTGGGTCTGGAAATTCCCTGCTCTGTAACAACCTAGGAAGACAACGAAAGGTTTCCAAGCGCTTTCTCTCAGATTAAGGGCTGCAAACATTATAAAGTACAAAACACAGCACACCTGAAATTCTGACCTTGACGCAAAAGTCGAAAGAAATTTTGGTTGAGTAACGTAATCGCAATGTCATGTTACCGCAACGACCGTGAAAGTGATAAGCCTACTGGCAATCGTGTAATCGATTCTTCCATATCACTGGAATCGCCCATATCAGCCATTCTGGGCACGTGACCCAGTAGGTCATGTGAGTAAAAGCTGATGCAGCAGTGTTACCGGCGAGGACGTGCGTTTTTATCATCAAGAATGTAAATAAGATAAGGTACACAATTTGTGCAGAAAGAGCGATATTAGGCAGATGCAATAATATTAACAACTCCTTTTAATTGCATGATTTGCTTTATCTCAACATTTTTTTCTCTAAAAATATATATCTGATAAAACAGAGCTTCATGCACCCGAATTCATTAGCTCGAAATTTCGAGTTCACGAGTTAAAAACGAAATCGCGAATAACAAGCTCGTAACTGGACCAGAGTATTACAAAAAGTTCGTGAGCCTTTGAATGAAAATAAAGTTCGAGATCGTGAGGCCACACTATACTTTGATTCTGAGATAGAGAATACCACATAATTCCCTGTTTACGGCTTGCTTCACTTAATCGAAACAAGTCTCATGCCTCTGCAGAGTTGCACTTAAGAGAATTATATTATTGTAATGTGTAAGGAAGGAGGAGAATGCACGTTCGAGTGTGCTTGAAGGTGAGAGCAGTGGGAGAAAATGACACGAAATAGACTGGCAGCGAACTGTAGAAAACAGGTTTGTCACAACATACAAAAGAATGCCCCAAGGGCCTGCATCGGAAGTTCACACCGAGGTGTGGATGGGACTGAGAGAGTCATCCGCCCTTGATGTGAAGACAGGAAGAGATATGGGGAAATAACTGGAAAAGGTGAAGAGGTGAGACAACAAATGTTCCTGCTCATCTTTGAAGGACAGAGGGAAAAGGTCAGAGGTGTAGGCGGGGAGTGGAGGTTTGGGAAGGGGGAACATTCTTCAGAAAATAAAAAAAGATACATATATGTTTCAGCGGATGTCCATGATAATCTCATTAGCCCCAGATGCCACTAATGGGTGATATTCATTTATTAAGTGATATATCGCACGGCACAGGCAATCACTCTCCTCCATGCCAGTGGTACATGATTGTGTTCCTGTATAACCGAGACGTTCTTGTCTATGTCCTAACCATCTAGTCAGACCATCGAGCATCCTCTCCCTTTGTCTCCCTTTGGTAACCTCTCGAGGGTAACCTCGATCTTTGCAGTTAGTGGTTGCAAGAGGTTCTCCCTGATTTCTGATGTTTTGGTAATATTATCACTGTGTGATGCTGCCCCTCCCAACACTCATAAAGAAACACCATTTTATTGACCATCTACTATAATTAGACAATCGATATTTTTTTCCTTTGACTCTTTTTGTCTCTCTTTCCCCCGATCATTCCACTTAATTATTGCGAGAAGTTGATCTAGTGAATTTCTGATGTTTTCGTATTATCTTCACTGTATGATGCTCCTCCCTTTCCCCCATCCCTCTCCTGTCCCCATGCCCTCACACCTGCTCCTCTACCCCCNGAGATCCCCATCATACTCTTGTAGACTGTTCCCTGCGAGAGGTAAACACACATTAATTAACATGGCGTGGACTAAGAGTCAAAAAGCTCCATCTGCAAGCAGACCGATTGTGAGATCAAGGTACCAATTGAAAGTATTTCAGTACTGACTATTGTATCACTATTCACGCGAAGAACTACATCTATCTACTTCTGTATGGTTACACCTGTTGTGACAATAAATTCCATCTGCTGTTAGACCATATTCCTCTGACTTTTAACATCAATTTTCTCGAAACACCATTTTTGTAAATGGAACCCTTTGATTCGTAGCTCACGGAAGGCTTTGGACGCGCAGGCGATAACATGTCAACGCTGGTCGGCGGTTGGCTACTGGAATGTAGTGTGAGTACAGGGGGCAATGAACGGAGTAGGCTAGTCTTGAGAATGATGGATAACAGTGTTACCTTAGGTGATTATTCATACTTGGGTCTTCATCATAATTTTGTGCACAAGAAGATAACAGTAGGACCTCGCGAACTCCAAAATCGAGACTATTTTTGTTCATTATATAGACCATATGGTTCCATTGTGGCCAGAAATGAACAACAGAAAGTTTTGGACGAGCTTTACAAAATGTATTGAATTTGGTCTACGTTACGCGTTAAACACTTCATGAGGACTAAATAGTAGAAGCAGCCAATGAAAGACAAACGCAAATGTTTCAGTGTCACGACCAAGTTGATCAATCGGGAGACATAGTGTAAAATAGAAAACAAAACAATAAGGAGTGGGAATAAAAGTAGATAGTTATGAATTGGGCAGCTAGGGACTATCACACTCTACTCTCACATTCTACTACTTTCTAATTTCTTTCTGTCTTTCTCACTTTCTCATCTCCAGAGATGACCAGTTCATCGATTTTAATCGTGGGGATGTTGGAGTCCTTGAGTTTTATGAAAATAATTATAGGAATACGGGACACGGCAGAGAGACTTGTAAATGAGTGTACTGAGTTAATAAGGTTCAGAGCCTGAGGTCCCACTGTCTTCATATCGTCTCCAGTGGCCGTATGCATAATCCATCCGTTGGTTAGCGTACTGCGTTAACTTCAGTGAATACTATTAATGCTTTGGGAATTTCCCGTGGTTACCGCAGTGCGTTAACTTCCCTAGGGATTATGCATACGGCCATAGGTGTGTAAGTAAAACCGATTTAATAAATAAGTGCCTAAATTAATATTGTTGTCAATTAACATATTCATCATTCTTTTAATAATGCACAGCAAATTAATGATGTTTACGAAGCTACGCTCTAGAGGTATTCAGAAGATTGAAAAAAAGGATTCAGATTGAAGCAGGGCAAATTTCCAAACTTAAATTGCTTCGTTAGGCACGATCAAACTGAAGCTAATGAATTGACTGGGCTGTAATTACACAAGCACCAAGAGACCTTTCATTATATCGCCATTTCGATTATCATCATAAACAAAAGTTATAATAGATATGCAAGTTTTGACAAAAGAAACTAATAGTTAGTTTTTCCACCAGACACGAAGTCTTCATAGGAGGTGCCATCACCATTAGCATCATAATCATCATCATCATCATCATCTTTGCCTTTTATTAATTTAAGAAATGTTAAAAAAAAGGCCTAAAAAATTTCCATAATTAATATAAAATAGATTTTATACAGCGCAAAGTTTTGACCTTGACAGGTCTTTTACTAGCATATTTCATGATCATCGTCGTCGTTGTCGTCGTTTTTGTTGTCGTTGTTGTCGTTGTTGTTGTTATTGTTGTTGTTGTTGTCATTTTGGTATGTGCCTGTCAGCGTTTATATAGCTTTTCACCGGAAACCTCTTCGTTGTCCCATCTTTATCCACAAAACCTCCACCATCGTCTTACAACGCTTCCTTCCTCACCCTCCCATACTCCACCCTACCATCAGCATCATCACCGCCATGTAAACTGTCACACTGTAGATGATCATCAGTACCATCATCTCTACTATATACCCCCATCAACAAAACTACATTACCAACTACAACTTTTGTGTGTGTGTTGGGGGGAGGGGTAGTTTTAACATCCCTCTTCAGCACAGATATGGCTATATATATATATAAGCTACAAGGCTTAAGCCTCCGTTATTTCGCAAACAAGTGGGCGCCTTTTCAACACCACCAAAGATACCCAGGGAAAAAACTGCCACCAGCAACATTCCAACCCGCAACCTCTCCTATTAAGAGACAAGTGCTCCATCTCTCGGCCACCGTACCGGCTCAATAACAGCCACTGCAACACTGATAATAATAACAATAATAACAACAACAGTAATAACAACAAAGGGTAACAACAACAAACAACAAAGTATGACCACCTGATAAGTTAAGCCGCTGCACGATGTCTGTCTCTTTGAGTGTATCAAGAATATATTTGGTCCCCTCTGTGCCCAGATTGTTCTGAGCAAGATTCTGCAAGCAAAGGAAAAATATAAATAGAACATTATGAGAAATCAGTGCAGGATCATTCCATGAGAAGTGCCCTATCAAGTATATCTTCGGGAAGTTAGTCTTTCTACGTTCCAAGCATTATACCCAACGTGAACTGACCAACTTGTTGTTACTGACGTTACTTGCAACGTTATAAACATGACTTGCACATATACCAGTTTGATTAGTTGACCACCTTAGTGGGCAACGTCCCATATTTATGCTCGTGTACGTGACGTCAATAACCAACAGCTTGGCCATATGAATTGGAATGTGTGGAGAGAAGGCCTTATGTCCAAACTATTACGTACCACGACACAGACTGAGACTTTGATGTTATATACAAATACAGTGGAATCCTGTTAACACACCCCCATTCTTTGAACAATGCTGGGCGCGTCATCAGCGGGGTGTTTTAAGCAAAATATTATCCATACGGAACGAGAACGTTGAGACTGTTGAATGGGAATGTGCTAAGTATGTGCCACGAACGTCGAATTTCCAATACGCCTCTTCCACTGTCCAGTGCAACTATCGTCGAATTTTGAGAGTGCATTCTAAGGACGACATTATTATACTTATAATGCCCGCAAACGCTTTCTTAAGTCACTTTTGGGTCGAGTATGTTGATTAGTGTGATTAGCAATTTCTATGCCTTGGTAAATGGTTTTCTGTCCATTGATTTGCAAATAGTTGCCCCTTCCCCCCCCCCCCCCCNCCCCCCTCAGAGGGGATTCTTTTATATAAGACATGCAGTTGAGCGCGTCTGAAGTTAAAACAATTGGGATTTGTACAGCTGATAGTTAAAGTAGTAAGTTGACTGTGTTAAGTGAGCTAATTTATAAATAATACAATATGATTTCAAGACTTCGAGCCGCCATGCAGTCTCAATAAAAAAAAAAGACTATATGCTCGTAGTGTGGTCTCGAGTCGCTTGCTTTCTACATTAAATTTAAATCACGAATTCTGACAACTCATGGACTCGAAATTATGAACCGGTCTCGTGGAATTGGAGTTTATGAGGTTTTACTCCAGCAGCATTGTCTTCAAAGTAACAGCTTCAGACAACATACATGGAATGAACCTGGATGGAAATAATGCCAAACACATTGATACATGCTCTTGGAATTCGCTGTAAAAAATTGCTGATTTGTTTCTCCTTAGAGGCTGCGTAGGTAAATATTTCGACATGTACATGGAGGTGCTGGTAGGACCGTTGACAGAGGTCTTGCAGGACCGTTAGTGGAGGTTCCACAAGAAGGTGCGATAGAGATTTGATATAAACCGTATCTATTCTTAGGAAGATTCTTAAGTGAATTCAAGATCGTCAGACTCATGCTGCTTAATAATGGGTTGTTTGAGCCTGCTTGAGTTGGTAAAGTAAAGGTAAAGTATCTAGAACTGTCAAGAACGCAAAATTGCTGCCAGTCTTGTCATGATTAGCTAACAAAATAACTTATGAAAACGTAACAGAACGCCATAAATACAAAATAAACATATTTTGTCACTAATTAGTTCATGTCTATGTCCTGTAAATTTTGGAATTGAATACTAGTGGAATAACTGATGTGCTGGTTGCTTATTGACTGATAGATTTTTTTTTTTTGATGTTTAACCAGTACAGAAATTATTTTGTCTTTATATATGCCCACACACCACTTTGTGATTTGGGCATGCAGAAGCGTGAATACTTGTTTAACCTTGTTTAGCCCGGCTACGGTTTAATGTCTTGTTTTTGGTTTTTTTTGTTTTTTTTTAGCACAGATATGGTTATATCAGAGCTAATTTCAATTTCAATTTATTCAAAACGAACCCAGATTACACAGTAACATGTGGGTGGTTAAACATTGACAATGCATGGCAGAACAAAGACAGAACAATATAGGCCTAATGCATATATCATACTCACAGAGAAAACAACATAACTGCCTGTACTCATGGACAAAACAACAAAACTGCATAATAATGTATTTATGGACAAAACAACGTAACTGCATGTGCAGTAAATAAAGGAAATTAAAATGAGGAACAAAATGAAAGGCTTTAATTCGGTAAGGCCGCTGAGAAG
This sequence comes from Ellobium chinense, assembly GCA_033807755.1. Classification (NCBI taxonomy): domain Eukaryota; kingdom Metazoa; phylum Mollusca; class Gastropoda; order Ellobiida; family Ellobiidae; genus Ellobium; species Ellobium chinense. The sequence continues at coordinate 31,730 of JAWQUT010000296.1, read as the reverse complement.
TGGGTGCCTTTGAAATACCGCCAAGCAGACATAATTAATTGTTTATTTAATTCACAGACAACCCCTCACAATCGGAGGCAGACAGGTCAGGGTGTCCTGTCTGCGTCTTTACGTAAACATCATGGTAAATTAATTCCAGAGTAAAGTAAATTCAGAGGCAGCATAATCTGGATAAAATCTCTGTCTCTTGGCCCATGTTTCACTAAGATAAGAAAAAAATGTCATATCAAAAAGCTCATAAAAACCACACCTCTTGTCACTTACAAAATTTAATAATTTCGAAAATGGTAAAAGGGCCACAAACGATTCAAATACTTGGGTGCTTGTTAACAAGTTCTTTCTGTAAGAAATTATTCATTTTAACTCTTCCATTATTAACAAAGGAAAATACAAGAACAAAATGGTGTGTATCCTCAACATCAGATCTGCATATTGTATATATTTCACTTATATTTTTCTTATATAAATCTTGTTCCAGGCCAAGTGTTTGATACTCATAATATAGTATCTGCCCTCAGCAGGATTCGACCCCGGACCTTTCGCGCCAAGAGACCTCTGGGCCACCCGGCGAGGCCTAAATGGAACTAATGACTGCAGAACAACATGGTCCATCGTTTATAGTGCTACTGGAATCCAAAACTTCGTGGGTTTTTTTATTGTTATAGATGGTGCCGATGCTTTAGAAAAGATGTTTATCTTTTCCTTATACTTCTTTTTCAAAAATATAAAACACTCTCAGTACTGTGGCATGAAAATTTAATAAAAGTTCCAAATTTTCGGATCAGTGTCCTTCTTCAGGGAACATAACCTTTTTCCTTATACTTCTTCATGAGCAATTACGCTAATGCTCGTGCTTTGAGAAAGGAGGCAATGTAGTTGAATATTCCGATCTGGTGAGCTAAAACAATAGAATTATGCAGTAAGTATCCATGTCAAGGATGTGCATGGATAAATGCATAGATACATCACAACATTCAAGGGGATGTGCTGGGGAGGAATTGGGAGGGGACACTTCGNGGGGGGGGGGGGGGGGGGGGGCAAAGAAAGGAGGAAGATAACGCCATTAAGATAAAGGTAAATAAGAGTTGATAAACCAGGATGGGTGCGCCTGAGGATGGGTGAGCCAAGGGATGGTTTTGTGCGAGTGGTGGAGGGGAGAGGGTGACAGGGGAAGAAGATGGACGAGGTAATTACGGCCCTGATACTAGCTTTTACAGGTGAGACTATCGTAAGTAAAGTGAAAACTTACTAAATCAACGATGAATGTGTTTTCAGCGTACATTTCTCCTATATGCTTTACCCCTGTCAGTCCAAGACCGTTGTCTTCAAGGTCCAGGTTGGTTACAGAGGAATTTTCCTGGAAAATAAGTGTAATTGACCACAGCTCTGTGCGTGAAACATGCATTTGTAAATAAAGATATACGTTTCAAGCTCAAATTAGCTAAGACTTGTGGCCATGTAAACTGTAACCTGATATGAACTTCACATGGTGTCGTATAATGGAAGTAGGAACCAATTAGACACTAAGACTAACGAAAAGAACATAATATATGAAGCAGAAGAAAACAGAGAGAAGTAGTCTACAGTATAGATTTTTAGGTAGCAGATTGCAGTTAAAATGAAAGTATTCGTCCCAGAAGCATAGCAAGGGAGGTAACTCAAAGAAAAGTGTTTGAACTGAGTGGTTGCCGCTAAAATTCAAGTACACGTTGATTTTTAAGTGGGAATATGGGAGTTAAAATTCGCGTCCGAAGTAAAGCAAGGGAAATAATTCAAATAAATGTTACAAGTGATTGAGTAGAGTGGTTACCGCTGTTTGTAATAGCCAGCCCACAAAACAGCGGAATAACTTGGTTTAAAGGAGTGGTAAATTCAACAGAGTTCAAGAAAAAAATTATCAAGGTAAAATAATCGAAGCCACTCAGCAAGATTTGATATAGACCGTCTACAGACAAAAATTCAGCAGACTCACAAAGTAGATATAAATTATGCTGGCAGCCAAAGTTTCTTAGATCCTTTTAAATGGCTTAGCATCACAGCATCTACTAGTCTAAATTCCCACCTTTAAGGAAAAATTAGAACACACACACACACATACACACACACACACACACACACACACACACACACACACACACACACACACACACACACACACACACACACACACACACACACACAATTAATATTTCATCAATAAAATCTAAAACTCGAAAACTTATTAATGCTCTATTCTTACTAGGCTAGCATTGATTAATATTGAAAACTGAAAAAAATAATCAAAAGTGTTAAATATTTTTATTTTAACAAAAACTTCTTAATGTGACAGTCTTACTATCAAGGCCACAGCGATTGGCTTGACACCTTCTGGTCCTAAGAGGTGATGTTTTAACATCAGTGTGTCGTTTACCAGGTTTCTCATTACGTAGCTGTTAGGTGACACCTGTGAAGAAAAACATTGTCAACATCAGTTGATATCTCAAGTAATTATTTAGACATAATACGAAAGAGAACTTCTACATAAGAC
>JAWQUT010000296.1:0-17500 GCA_033807755.1 Ellobium chinense | reverse complement strand
TGTTTTTGGATGATGGCAATATAGATTGAAGGGAACGCTCTAAGAATCAAAGCTCACACCAATGTAGTGAGGACATCCATATCCAATTAGTGGAAACGGAGACCTACAGAACGCTTACCAATACTCCCGCTTTAGCACTTGATGAGATTTCGATGTTTACTAATACATTAAGGAATATTAATATACTGGAATCAAAGCAGGTTCCGGTATATCTGGCAGTCACTCAGTCTGTACAGAGTAAACATCGATCTCCCATTAGTGGTCATGGACACGCGAGCTAAATATATAGGTAACACACTTCAACACTCAATCATATTCCATATTTACTTCTATCTCGACCCAAAATCAGTCACTGTTAAAATTATCCGGCGGTCAGTTCAGTATGGACACCGAATTCCCATAAACTGGACAAAGGTCATGGGACATGCCGAATTTACTGGAGTACTGGTTTTAGCACTCGATTTGATTTCGGTGTTTACATAATAAATTCAAAGGACTGTTAACTTGAAAGTAAAGTTAGCCATGGCATATATTATATGACGGTCAGTGCAATCTGGACATCAGTTTCCAATTTGCTGTATGTAATGAGGAACGCAGTCGAAACCCTGAGACTGAACAGATTTGAGTGGCATTAAACGTATCGCGCCATTCAGTTTACTCAAAGGGAAATAAGTGCCGCGTTAAAACATTATAGTGTCAACACTGCTAAAAGCAGTCGAGTGGTCCAGTTTTTGACTACAATTTCCAATGTTATACCAGCGAAGAATGGTCCTTGGGCCAGTCAGTTTTAATGGAGCTCTGTGACCTTCCGTATCCCATGGTCGCCTACCCGTTGTTGTTATCGTTGTTACGTTTCATTTGGCTTTGTTTGCGGTCCGCTAATGGAAGAAGCCATTGGGAGATTTCTTTAGAAGAAATATGGTTTCCCCCAACACCCAAAACCCCCGTCTATGGTCCAGTGGCTAGCTCATGGGTCATCGTCCAGTGGTGAATCCCTTGAATTTCTCCCACCCCAGACAAATATCTTTAATACAGAATGCATACAACCCTGATAACACGTCCCCATAGCCTAAGCTGGCTACATTAATTTCGTCACTGGGTTTGCGTGTTTCCAGACTTGGAATTATATCAGCTTGACCATTAGCTAAATATTTTAACAGTAATTATCAGAAAGGGGCACAATGATTCTGCCTTGTATTCACAGAGACTGAGCCTTTGCCCCATTCCTCCCCCCCCCCTTTCCCAAAAAAATTGCGAGACATGGTCTTCAAATGATGATAGAAATACACGTCCTATACCAGGGTCTTTTGGGGGCCCATAATACATGCATTTGAATAAAATGTACTGCTCCAGGTTTACCATCAGTGACTCTAAAGCGACATAAATCTAGTACTTACACTCGTTTCTTTTCCCCAACACCGTTTTCAAACTGGAAAATGGAAGTACGGTAGAACCGCACGATCTCAAACTTCTACTCCAAAACAACAATAACAACAACAACAGCAGCAGCAACATCAACAACAACAGCAGCAACATCAAAAACCCAGCATCCTTGCTGTAAACCTCTGTTTCCCAGTCCCTTATTTTCAGCTCACATAAACAGATCTACGCGTATATCAAAGTTGCCTCGTTCACTTTAACAACAGACTCCGAATTATGGATTGGTCCAAGGGTGACAGTTTGTGACCTCCCACTAGTCAATACGAATGTCAAGTTGGTCTACAAAGATTAAAGGAAACAAAATACGTTTGACTTGCTACTATACTAATTCACTTTTTATTCATGCGGAAGACCTAAATAATAAGGGCTAAGTATCTAAATATTATCGCATGATCTGGCTTTTCAAATCTAGGTCGAATCGTTGAACAATCCAATCGGGAGCCCGTTAATACGTATTTCTCATAAGAGCGTGCTCTGTTGTTCGTCGAAGTAACTAAAAGGTAATGAAGAATGGCTTAGTCAGTTAAAAGCGTTTAAGATAGGGTAGTCTAGCCCTACGGTGCTCAAACACTGGTCTACGGGCTAAAATATGGCCCCACAAAGCTGTAAAACGTGGCCACCTTTATTCTTTCTTTCTTTTTTTTTTCTTTCTTTCTTTCTCGCTTTCTTCATTTCCTTCCCTCCCTACTCGCTTTCTTTGATTTCCTATAATTAATGTATATAATTTATGTTTCTGGCTTAAAATAATAAAGGCTTTGAATATTGACTCTGTAACATGGCCTGCAATGTCATTATAGACAAAGAGAGTGGTTTAGATTGTCCAGTATCATGAATTACGATAAGACACGTAATAACGTCTTAGATTTTATGGCCTTCACAAAATGACTTAAAGGATCGCTCGGAATAAAACAAAGCGAGGAGGTATAATGGGATACTTCATTCATCTGGATTCAATCGCACGCTTCGTATCGGGGCGCGAATTTTCCGAATTTCACGAGTAAAGCATTACGATTGCTAGATTACATTCCCCTCTAAGAACATTACCGAGAAGAAAATTGAAATCAAAACGTGCAGCGTTTCAAATACGAGAGCAAATCCATCTGTGTCAAGGCGGTATCAACGGCCGTTTGGCGGCTAGGTTTTCCTTTAGAAGGTAACGATCGGATGGCGCAGCTTTAAGTACAGATTTGGCCCCCTTTTTGAATAGTCTGAGCACCCCTGATCTAGCTCGTCGTCCGTCGACCCTTCTGTGAAAAGCGGGGGCATAATTATAGGCCTATGGATCCTACCTAATACGTTGATGGGTCGAGGGCCATATTTCCTGCTATAGATCCCCGAATGCGGTCAACACTTCAGAATAGAGGACAACAAACAAATCCAAAACATCAACAATAACAACTTATAAAGCATGACAGACATGAAAGGTTTCCCAGAGCGTGGCGTTATTTGTTGACGAATGGAAAGTATTAAGGACTGACTAGTAAATCAACCGGAAAACAGGAAATATTCTTTGGGCAGTTAGAGCGGAACAGCTTTTTAAAGGGCTGAAGGTTTGTAGTGGACGTAAGAATATATTAAACACCACCTACCAAGGCCTAATTTAATGACACGGTTGACTCAGCTTTATTGCATTTAGCCTAAGTACAACTGTGTTTTTTTAGCACGTTATACGCCCTATGTATACACCTCCTGCTATTCACATGTTCCCCTTATTTGCAAGTTTTCCCATGTTCACATGGTATGACAATTAAACGGTGTCGAATGTATAAATGGAGTGAAGCAGGCGGTCGATTCCTAATTTCTTTGAACGTATCAAAACTATAGTAGGTCAATTAATTCTCATTCCAGGAGGCTCAGTATGAGAAAATGATACAATCCGACTTATTTTGTACAAATAAAGAGTCAAAGTTTATTCAAGTATTGAACATCTCACAAACTCAAAATTATCCACTGGCCTCTATGATTCAAATTCACGAGGTCCTATAGAGTGCTATGTTAGTACTGTACTGTATAGCTCGGCTTCTTACTAGATGACGATAATACAACGCAGGCACCTCTTCCAGAAGGTTTGACAATGGTCGCCCCTGCCCAAGACGGAGGCATTTCTGCTTTGGAGAGTCTCGATATTAAGTGCATCTTCCTTCTTCTGGTATTGTACTTCTCCCTTAGGTGTGATCCAGAATGCAAACAAATCTTCCCAGATAATAATTCATTGTCACACTTAGAAAATGATGGATTTCACATAATATCTCTTGCTTATATTCTAATCTACAAATTCAGCTTCTTTCACACCGCTCCTTTCTCCCAAATGATAACCAATCCACTCTTGTATCTATATCCTAAGTAATCCTGGCTCAACGTGGGTACTGCTTGAAGCTTTGTGCTGTAAATTTTAATAACAGTGTGTTCAGTTGCCACATGTTAAAAGGCAGATTTTGATGATAGAGAACATTTACCTATTAAACAGCCCCAAGAGGAATAAACAGTCCCAACAGAGATCCTATATGCAAAACAAAACAAAACAAAGTCATACCTTTGAACAACCGAAATATAAACTTTATTGCAAATTGGTGTTTCACTTCTCACACATAAACATTTGATAACTGTACAATGTTACAAGATTAACAATAACTACCCCTAGCAAGAAGGCTTCTGGAAATGGCAATTAAAAACTGCAATTTGTCACCTCACCACAAGCAGTCCAAATTCTTTAATCCTGCATTATTATCTTTTTTCCAATTTCCCAGCAATTTTTGCTGAAATTTCTAAAGGTTTTAATACTACTGCATCATATAAACAGGGCCTATTTCCGATGACATAAAAAGAGTGTAATAAGTTTTTGTGTCACACATTACATATATTGGACCTTTGACCAGCTTACGAAAACTTTGATTGGAACCCTTAAAAACCTCTAGGTATATGAATATGTGACATCATTTGAACTATTCTCACTGCCGTGGGGTTTCCCTCCATCTAGATTTGCAGTAATCAGCAATAATGGACACTCAACCGAAAATTCGCGGGCAAGGCAGAAGTGATCTAAAGTTTCATCAATGATTGTAACTGTTTGGATCTACTTTGTGTCCCGTAATTGTGTGGTTCATTCATTTCAGTTGTGAGTGATGTGTATCAAGTAGGGCTAGGACTACTTAAGGGTCGTTTTCACGATTAAATTTTTTTTTTTTTTCATTAGAGTTTATATGATCAAAAGGATCTGAAATCTGTGTATGTTTGAAATCAGATTCATGAAATTCGTTATACATTTATTGTATTATCGAGCGAGGTCGCTCGCCAGAGACTCATGAATATTCTAAACATATAACTTATTTTGATAAATCTGATATCAAACAAACACTCATTACAGATTATCTATGTAGTTTAATGCAAAACCAAATCGGACTGCTCACCTAAACCATGTAAATGAAGCTAGTTTTCAACTCCATAAACTGCATACTGCAATAAGAAATGAAACTGGCATGACAGTATCTGATTCTGAATTGAAATACTGAAGAGACTAAACAGCCTTTAAAATAGAGCCTTGGTCCATAAGCTTTGACACATAAAAACACTTACCTTACTCCAGACTCATAACTTTAAAATTATACTACTCAAAAAAAGTTATGGGCCACTTAATTCATCACTCACGGTGAGAAACCTATCACTGCTGGTCCATCAGAATTTCAATATCTTTCATCCTTTTGTCTCTTTCAATCAGTTTCACTCAAAACAATCTGGTTTGTGCCAGTGAAATTCGGATTAACATTCAAAATTCATATAAGTAGTCACTACAATGTAACAAAGTCAAATGCATGTAACTATGATCCCCATCAGAGCAGCATGGATAAGACTAATCTCCTCAGAGTATCTAGAAAGACACCCTGCCTTTCCTGTTGATTTCTAATCTTCCCCATTTTACCTATTTAAAGTCTAGCAAAAGTTTCATAACTTCTTTTAAGTAGTATATTAGCTTATCATAACATGGGACAGTCCGTCATTACAGTCTTAAAGTGCGACTAAAGTACTTTTATGGTGTAGTGCACAGAATCCTGTGAAATTACTATTTTAACATGCATCAGTGATTCTAACTTCCTACTGACCTTCTCAAACCCATCAAATCTAACACGTTTCGAAGAAATCACAAAGAAACACATGCCCATGCCCTCCTGCTCGCCTCACCAGAAATACGTGACGTCACCAACACCAGTGTACACGCCTCATGGCTATTACGCGTCGCGCTCAAGGCTATTACGCGTAGCGCTGCACTCAGTAGGGCTCGCTCCCACATGGAAACACTGGGTTATTGTTGTGCGGTAAACTGTAAATCTAGAGACAGATCCACAGAAGACACCATACAGCACGTGGAGGCATCTGTTTAAGTAAACACTGATGTGGACATTCATGCTAGCAAAGTTAGATCTAGATCGAGACTAGTCTACTAAGTTGAGAGTAGTCTAGACTAGCACTTGGTCAACAATACAGAGAGCTAAACTGTGACAGAATGCTTGCTTACCATTCCTGAAATGGTGGTCCAATAGTCTTCTCCTCAATTATATCCTCGTCATCTGTTTTTCGGCGCAGGGGCTCGAACTGATACGGCTCGACCGGTGCTGTCATTGTTCTCGATCGAAAACATCATGACTTCCGCGCTGACGTGACGTTTTCAGTACGGTTTTTTTCTTACAATTTCAGAATAGGTTAAAAGTTGTAAAATTAATTTCGAAATATTACTTTTTAGCAAAAATGATGACTTTTGATCTAAAACTATATGCTGAAAATATAAAAACTGTCGGAAATCACATTTTTTCTAGCACTTTAGTCACACTTTAATGTGAACACCTATGTGTCACAAACATCCTTCACTAACCCCCAAAGACTTCCATGGATTCATTATGTAGTGAACACAACAAAGAAGGATCCTGAGTGCAAAGCACACAAATTAAGTTTGCAGGTCTTTGAAATGTAGTGCTCTGGACAGAAAACCAATGAAAAAATTCTAAAGACTTTTATCCATCATTCAACAGTCACCTGCATGCACAAAAAATAAAATTCATATTCACTGCTGCCTTGTCATTGTATTTATAAAAGAAACCATAGTGGAGATGCACACCATTGTGGAGATACAAAATGTGAGCTGCGCCTCTCAATTTCGGATGTCATACGCTTACAGAACACGCATAATCATAGTAGGCAAGGCAACTGATCCAAAGTATGAAATTTTGGACTGGTTCCTGGAAATTTTAGATCACTAGATCATACTGTAGTTTGTTATAATTTAACCTATTGAGTGGTGACTTCAATTTTTTATCCCAGTTTTGAGAATGTGGTCTTAAGACTGTGAGACTTAAGGCAAATCTCTCAAATTTTTTCATGTATTTTTTTATTTATTTAACATGAAATACAGATAACATCAAATTCTATAAGAAGATAGGCCTGAGCAATACTGAGCATGTCATGACATACCAGCTTTCCCTGCAGTAACTGTGAATAAATTGATAAAAACTGACCACCCTGGCAGAGGCTGACGATCTGATCAAACTGAGGCCCCCTGCAAAACAAACTATATGGGACCCACGATGACCTCCTGCAAATGGGCGTTTATACCACCCAGACTGAACTAAGCTTTGAGGATGGTCAAATTTATTAAACAGAGAGGAAAGAGAAGACCAGCTTGGTGGTTCATCGCTTTACTGTGATTCACCTTTGTGCTCAACATACACGAACAATTAAGTTATGGAACAATACAGGCTTCAAATTTGTTCATTGCAAAATTTTTTCTACACACTTTGGTCAATCAGAACACAACTATGTAAACACATAACATGTTATGGCTACCTAAAGATAAAAAATTCATGGACAATGACTTTCTTACAACTTATGAATAGTTACCAACATGTATTAACAACTGGCATAGCTTGACTGAGCAGTTTACAAAAAATTATGTGTACCACAGTTTTAAAACCACTGTATATTACACAGATGGTGTTAAATGATGCACAAATCAAATGCACAAAACATTATAGCTAATAATATTACTACAAAACAAAGGGACTGAAAAGGTTATTATCTATAGCTTTGATTTATCGTTCATTGGGTTTAGATGCATACCAGAGTCTCTCTCATAATCAGCCACACACAAATATCACACTAACTGCTCACCTATAAATGGGCAAAATCAGCTAAACTATTATGATCTGAAATTGGCTGGGCTAGCATATTCAAAAACACATTTTAATGAAAAGTAATTTTTAAAAAATAAAAATGGGCACACCCCTTCTGCAGACTGGCTGCTCTTTACAGATATATAGTTAAGATCATTTAAATGGTCAAGTATCTACACAAACTCTATTTCTACTAGCATGACATGCCTCTGGTCCAGCCCCCTGCTGGCTGCCTGATCACTGGTACAGATAATGATCGATATGTTATCTGCCAGCTGATCAGCTGACACCAAGCTGCAAAATTCAACCACTGCATCAAATGGGGGGGGTTGGCATGCAAATACGCCACAGCACCCAGCATGGTGGACCAAAAGTGAGAACTGGTTCTACGGTCGCATCACAAAGGTTAACATTCAATTTTCTTAAGCATGAAGGAATGCAGATCAGTGTTTTCTCTAGATCACAAAGAGTTTGGGAAGACGATCCCCTCATGTCATAAATTTGAAGGAGATTTGTATCTGTTTAAAAGGATCTCAGTTATGGAAACTTTGCATCAGGAAAGGAGAGGAGATTGGTGAGCATTCAATGCATTTTTAAGGGAGAAAAATTGCATAATCGTATCGTCTAGAGACCACACTGTGAAAGTAGACATTTATCGGAACAGTCTGTCCCTAAATCAGTTTAAAAATGAAGAATGGACTGATTCACTTCTGAAACACCACTCTTCAAGTGCATTTACTAAAGACAGAAGTTGTCAGGTAAGTTTTAGACATCTGTAAGAAACAGCTGCTGTCATTTCCAGAACATGGTGAATACTATACACATGTCACTGCCTGTAAGACCTACACTATAGAGCTACAAATATTTGCGAGATACTGAGACAGTGGTTTGATAATGTGGAAACAAACAAGACACATTCATATCATAGCTAAAGTCATACCACGGCCAGATTATACCCGTGGCCGGTGTGTGTATATCTCCTCATTTATTGAGTTCTGTCCAATGACTCTAAAATAAAGAGCTATAGGAATCATTTATGAGTGATTTCCCTTTTTGTTTTGACTTCCCTTTCCTGTTCGTTGGCGGGATATTAACATTCAATGTGCACACAGTTTGGAGATTTCAAAAATGTTAGGTAAATTTGTCCCAGCCACTGAACCTTCCAGATTACACCCACTGAAGATGAATTGTACACATACTTATTTCACACATTCATACATAATGCCCATCAGCATGTCAATGATAGGAGTGTTTTCCATGCAGTTCTGTTCATGTATGGTCTATGGATGTTTTGACTGTTCTTCTGAGTTCTTCCGCTGCAAAGCTGAAGAAAGTGATTCCAGACAAATGTTACTGCACAATTCTGGTGGATGAATAGGTCATTTATGACAAACTTTTTGTGTTATCTTTCATAATTTATACCAACTGGCACTAAAACTCCCCTCCACATAATGGAGCAAGAGGTAATCACATCCTCTACTGAACTTTTTTCAAACAAGAATCACATCATTAAATTCAAAATTAAATGTTTGCTAATGTATTTCTTGTGGACCATGAAAATACACTAATGTAAGTAAAATGTTATTCCTGTAGCAGTTTTTTTATTATGCATTCTTCCTAGTAGGAAGTCTTCAATTCCAATCGCATGTGTATATACAGTGGAACACACTTATAACGAACACGCTTGAAACGAATTGACGGAAATAAAGAACATCTTTGTTTGCCCCGATTTTTTTTTCTCTTTAACTCAATAAAATTTTCACGCAACTAGCGAACAGATAATAAAGAACTGACGGATGAAACGAACCCATCTCGGTGCCCGAGTCTGTAGTTTTCCTTTTTTTTCGTAACGGAAATAACGAACTGGTCCGAACATCCAGTCTGCAAAGCTAGCCTAGACTTAGGCCCAACGAAAACAGCCGAACAAGTTTCGGCCACTTGCGTCTGTAGACAGAAGGTCAGCCGGCCTAATGCGCATGTGCGGAAACAGCAATCAGCTGTGTTTACATTGAAAACCGGGTCAGACATAAAATATTGAAAGAATAAGATAGACAGCGCGTCATAAATGTTGGGTCAGCTGTGAATATAGTCTAAACCTCAGCAATTACCGACAAATGTGGGATTGTGGATCAGTTTGATTAACAGTAACACAGTGACTGTGCAACAAGACTGTACACTTAGAAATCGAATTTCCTGATAATTTAGAGATTCGAGAACTTCCTGACTTCCTGTTCAAAACAAAGACTAGATAGACTAGATCCACACGGTGCTACACGCTGTTAGGCTATAGCCCCTATCCAACAGATAGACACTAGACTAGAACAGTACACGATGGCATCGAGAAAGAAAGCTGCATACACTCTGGATTTCAAGAAGTAGAGTTTTTGTGTAAAGACTGGGGAGGGGAGAGGAGTACTGTTAAAGATTTTAGATTTTTGTTTCTCCTAGTACTTATTGGTGGCTATACTTGGTTAATAGAGGACACATGTCATTTACTGCACCAATGTTTTTTCATATTATGTAAATGAGGTTGAATGAATCATTTATTTTCAGTTTGAACCTGCGGATCTTCATTGTTTTGTATTTTGTGCTGTGTTTTGGTGAAATCTGGGTGGTGGATGGATATAAAGAACTACTGATATAAAGAAATATTTTTGCCCAGACCTGTTCTTTATATCAGTGTTTCACTGTACATTACTAAATACTAATACTAACTAACAGTAAAACCAATAATCAATGGAAGTCTATTAACAAGAGTGTCATAATTATTTACATCAATAACATATGAATAATTACCAATAATGCTATGTTAAACCCCAGATTGCCACAGAGAAGCTAACTAAGTCTGTCCTGTTGTGCAAAAAATGATTACAATATTTTGGCTAGACCATATTGAGAATCACATGAACAGTGGCTGTAATAAACCACTGTAAACTGACATATGTATTCAGTGATGCCTCTCATGTTTCATAAAATTCTTGGAACCTTTTGCAGCTTCACAGGAATCCACATGGACTTAACCTGAAACCTCAGCAATTCATTTTCGATCCCTATACAAAGCTATCTCTTAAACAGAAAAGAAATAAAACATCTCTTTAAAACAAAAAGAAGCATAAATTTACTACATAATTGTACAATCAACATGAATTCTTATCTCTGAATTCCTGTTTTTTTCCTGAGAGTCGTCACAGATTCTAAGACAGACCTCAGACAGCATTCTCGAAGCCGTCTCATCGATAGTCTTGAATTTCCGATAATTCCCTGCATATAATACATTCCAAAGTGTGCAGGTATTCTTCTTTAGCACCAAGCCAGCATGTGTCATCAGCAATTCATCCTCTAAGAACCTTCTTAATTTTTCATTCAAGATTACAATGTTAGTCCACCATCAGGCCATGTGAAATTGGAATGAAGAAAAAGTGTTTTCAGTCTCATTCAACGAATCTGAAAGTGTCACTGATAATCTTCCACTTGTTCTCAATTGCAATCAGTATGAAAATCTGTGTGAAAGCCTTGAATTCTGATCCTTTGAATTTTACTTTGCCTGTGAATGTCACCACTATAGAGCTGCTGTTCTCCTCATTCACTGCACCTGGAGAAGAAATCAAGCAAAAGTAATTCCGTTAATATTTGTAAAGCCAGTATCACTCAGTTCACAAGGGCCTACTATTTCACCTGGCACTACAGTCAAATTTGTTTAAATCTTGGTACCAGCCCTTGAAAACTTACTGCACTTGCTGAAAGACCCAAAGTGCATAGGAAATGATAACCAGTTGCAACTGGGCATGTGCTGCATGCATGGAACAAACTGCTACTACCCAGTGATATCACTGTTAATCATCAGTTCTGGCAGAAAAAAAAAAGTATAAATTCTCTGTTTCTACAGACAGAAAACAGTCAAACACACATATTATAAATATCCTTTACTATTACTACAAAAATCTGGCACTAATCTGACACATTCTGTGAGTCCAAATTGAAAAACATGCATATATTTTAGCTCAAAATGTCCCCCTTCAGGGATGCCAATGCCTGACCAAAAAAATCCTGAAAATTGTGTGAGCATGTGGCATATCGACGTTTTCGACAGAAGCCAACCCAACTGTTGGGCTTTTAATTCTAAATAATTTTTGGCAATTATAAGGCATTAATGCAAACATAAATAAAACCAAATAAAATATAAAAGAAAATATACTTTAGAATTATGTATACAGACCTAAATTTCTTCAACACAGATGCTCGATATAAAGTATATAAATATATCTACACACAGCGAGAAATAGCCATAGTCAGAGGTGGGAACTGCAAATTGTCACTTAAAAAAATGAAAAATCTTACCTATCATTTCATAATTACACTTCAAAATACATCACTGGGAAATTTAAACAAGGTGTATATTATTTTATATCCCTGCTGCCACTCTGGTCATGTGCTTTTCCCCAAAAGCAAGAAGCTATTTTTTCCCATTAAAATTTCTTTACATACGATGTTGAAGAAAAAAAAAATTAACTATAAGTTTACAATTAAAAAGAATAAAACCATGCATTTTACGCACTGATCAGACATTTTATAATGTTTTTCTGTTTCCCCCTTAAGGGGTAAAAAATGGCATTTCGTAAAGCTATTTCACCCCCTCGTACGTGAAAATTCGGTACCTGTGGCAACACTGCCTCATAATGGTGCAGAAGTAAGACATCGGCAATCGGCACGATGCCAAAGGTAGAGGAATATCGACAGAGACATCAACGGATAGCTATTTCTACGCCGTAATTGACTTATGCCACTAAAAAACAAGTTCATCTGATGTGAAAATGGTCTTTGAAAAAACTCTGAAAGTCTGATAAGATTCTGTAAGCAAATCCAGTAGGAAAATCACAGGTTACCTGCACTTCAAGGATATCAGAATAAAAATCATCATTGTTGTCGCTTTCTTCGAGCCACTGCTACTGAAACTTGTTTTTCACGTATCTATCCAGCACATCCCCCGATTTCCGATTGACAACTTCGATTCATGCACTTCCGTATCACTCATGTTTGCCTATCACACAATCTATAATTTCTAGAAAATGAGGGAGTAGGACTGTTCATTTTTTAACCACCAACTTTTTCCGCGAATGATGACTGAGCACTATTATTACATTTTTTTATTCTGTATTCTTCTCTCCGCGAGTTCGAGTGCTAAATATAGCACCTGTATTCCTCTGACCTCGTTAGTGGCACAACTGGGCACAAAAAGTCATGTGCGTGCGCATTCAGGAAGTTTAAAAAATAATCTAACTTCCAGCTTTCGTGCGATTTGTCCTTCTCTTACTTCATTTTCATGGAACTTATTCGGATAATGCCAGATTTTTTTCCCCCACCGCTCAAAAGGCTGAAAAATCCAAATTTTCCTCCATGCCACTAAAATCGCCGAAAAATCCGGAAATCCAGATTTATCCGAAAAACTGGCATCCCTGCCCCTTTATTTCATTGTTGCGGGACACCAGTGTTTCAGCATCTGTCAAAAGACCAGCGGTGATAAGCACAATCCTTACGTTAGTTAGCGCACTGCCATAACCACGAGTCCAGAACATTAGCAGTGTTTACTGTAGATACAGTACTGCACTATGTTAATTAATGTATGGATTATGCATATGGTCACATATGGTGGGCAAACTAAAAGAGAATAATCAGTAATAAATAAGAAATATTTCTGATACAAGTATCACTGTGAAGAGATTTACTTATAAAATATATTGATGAACACATAGCCACATCAATATGTACATTTACTGGAACAATGAGAAATCAAAGTATCTTGCCTTTAAGGATCCAAGGCAATAATTATGAAAGATAAAATTCTGAGCTCCCAAACTCATCTCATATATTCATATATTGTGCTCGCAAGTCAACTCAGACATAAACAAAGCTTTAACAAAGTTCCTGTTCTGTGAAAATGTGTTTACTACCTACAGAACAAACAATATTACAAAAGCTAACCGATTTCTGATGATGACCAGTGTGCCTGTATTAGTGCTGTCAAAGTTCATTCTCAACCTGGACATCTTACAAACTTATATTAATGGAGTGGACTTCTGGAATGAAGTTCATATGGTCCTCAACAGCAGAGCAATCTCGTCCTATTTGCTGAACTTAAGGGCACGTGCGGCAGAACTAGGTGATTTTCATTAATAAAGGGAACTTTGTCATTTTGGGGTGAAAAATGGGTCACGTAGGGCCAGGAAAAAAGATAAACGGGGTTTTTTCGCAATTTCCTCCCTCCGTTGCTATGGAAACGCCAATTGTTTGGCCGCCATATTGGAAAATATGGATGACTTTTGCATAACTTTGAACCCTTCGATCTGGAGAACAATAGATGGTAGGATGCTGGTTTTTATTCCATTTGAACGATCATTTTATTTAAAATAGAATGTCACAGGTTTTTTTGATTACTTGGATAGTTTTTTTTTAATAATTTTTTTTAAAATGTCATAAAAAAACATTGAACATTTTGAGAATTTTCAACTTTAAAAATTAAAAAAAAAAACCCAAAACACAAGATATTGAAAAAAGCCTACGACATTCTCAAAACAGGGGCTTGGAGAGTTGCTATGCAAAATTTTATGTAAACTGAACCAGAAAAAAGTCAGATCGAAGGGATAGAGTGACGAAAACTGTGATTTTGAGATAATTGACGATAAAGATTACCCGACAGATGCATTTGAGAAAGGGTGATCATTTCCTTTTGCATCAAAATACACTTTTTGAGACAGGTATTATGAAAATAACTTCAAGATTCGATAAAGGACATGTCGCTGTTTAAGAAACTGCCTTAAACTCATTTTACACAATTTTACCCAATTTTACCCTACAGGGTGCCGCACTTGCCCTTAAAGAGATCAATTTGATGAAATCAGGTACATGGCGGCTATTACATGTACTCACAAAAAGTACAAGAGCAACATCAGGCTAACCTGCAACAATAGGATGTGTGTCCATTCCTTCAATGCAATGTTCAGATGACGGTAGTCCATCTAAGAACTTTGAGATTGCATCAATCCCTGTTACAGCATTGCCATTCCAGAGTAACTGAGCATGATCTTGGTAGACTTTAGGGAGGGCCTATGAGATCACAAAACTTACAAATATAATATCTAATTAAAGAACAAGCACAATGTTAGAATCAGACCAACTGACCACAATCTTCAAACATAAAAAGTAGTATTATGTGTGGTGAAAGAGAAAACCGAGGATAAAATAAATACTACTAATTTTATTCTTTCCAAATGGCTAGCAGGTATAAATTAGAATTTACTTAAAAATGCAAACAGCTGATGCTCCTTTCTTTCTACCTCCAGCCCTGACAAGAAATAGGAAAAACACACCTACAAAGATGGTTTCCAAAAAACCATCATGAGCCATTCTGATGAATGGAACATAGGTGGTTTTTTTTCCCCTTTGGTTTTTATCCATTTCAATATTTTTTTTGTATCTGAGAGTTTTGTTGATTTGTGGTTACAGGGTTAATGAAGCTCCTTGATCATGTTTTTTATGACTTTTATGAAGATCTTTTTTTGAAATTCAAGATTTACAATTCACAACACGTCAATTAATAATAAAAAAGGAACAAATGAAGGCTGCATCACAAAACAATTATATCGCTAAGAGTGTAGAGTGATATTCCTTGGCCTACCACTTGAAGGCAATTGATTATCAATCTATTATCAAATTAGCGGTGGGGTCTATCAATACTTAAAACTTTTAAACAAAATTGAAAGGGAACAGTTTACCTGCCTCCTCTTGTCATGTGTTTCATAGTATAGCTTTGAGAATTCCTCTGCTGTTAAGGTGGCCTGTATACCAAGAGTGCGAGCATCCTTGATGAAGAAAAGAGAGAATTCAGTTACCCTGTGTCTGATAACCAATGGCCAGGTCCAGTGATACTTTTGTAACCTCTGTGTCAGTGTGAGTGACCACTTTAACGATGATGGCATGTTTACTCAAAGCTGTCTAAACTAGGTCTCCAAATTTCATACTTTCCATGAGTCATCTCAGGTTCTCAAACAAAGCTCAGATGACATTCTGATCATTCTCAAAGCCGCTGATATTTTCGGTTTCTGCACTGCTTTAACTGCTTATTCTTAAGAATTGATTGTTTTAATTTAAAATTTAAAACTATTTGTCCCTCCTCATGAGTTCCCTTGCTCTGAACAAATTTCACTTTCATTTTTTTACACACTGTTTAACCTCAGACCTCCTTTCTATGTAGTCTGGTGTGCTGGTGATTGCTGTAACTGCCTCATCCTCGTGTTTATCCATCAGGCTGCAGTGTGCATCCTACTTCACAAAGGACAGTGACTGGGTGTAAACCCATCCACCACACTACAGGGTTTAATATAAATTGGTAAAATACTCAACACAGGATATCTAACTCAGCCACAAAAAAGAAGAACAAATTACCATCCTAAGAAGACTGGCCATCAGGAACTAAATTGCTACCAACATTCTTCTGCCTACAAATCATAATGGCCATAGGAGCAGCCGTGCCCTTTGAGCAAAAGAGAAAACTGTTTAGACTATGATCTGACAAGATCTGCCTACTTACTACTGTGAGCCATGCAAAAATAAAACAATCAGAACACACAACTTCGGCAAAACTCACCTGAAGAGTCGCATTCATTGTTTTTCATTAGACTATTTTCAAATCTTAACAACCTGTCCTGTCTTCTAGTCTTAGTCTTAGTGTCTTAGTACTCTTGGCGTTGGGAAAACCCACAAATTTACTGGGCTAGTCTAGACTAAATCTGTATCTATACTGCAATAAGGAAAGTGAAAGTCTGTCTCACTCTAATTTCGGCGAAACAGACTCTAGACTAGAAATTCGACCTCTAGTCTAGAAAACTCTCTAGCAGCAGTCTAATTTTTAATAGACTAGTCTAGTACCCGGTCTAATCTATAGATCTAGTCTAGATATACCAGCATCTGTCTGTGAAATGCGTAGTAGTTGTCAATATAATAATACATCCGTTATCTTATTTATAATGTCAGTGACAGTGTCACAGTTATAAAAAAAAACATATGTCTGTCGCTTAAAAAAAAAAACATGTTTACCTGAGGAGGTGCCATTTTCTTGAGTGGAGTTTTCGCACTTTACTTCGTCGCCAACGATTTCGTTTATTTAAAAAGACATTAGATTATAATAGACTAGTATTGATCTCGTGTCAGGAAAGAATGAATGTCGTGTTATTGTCAAGATAGTCATAGTCTAGACGTCTAGTAATATTTTGTTAATTGTAGTATTCTGTCTGAAACGGAGAAGTGAAGAGCCACCTGGTGGATTATAACAAATTGATTACCCACAGTATAAACAGTGTAGTTGGTAACTCCAATAATTAGTATATGGATATGCAAAGTTTCAAGTTTGATACTGAAAATTTAACATCTGAGATAATGTAAATATCATGTTTTGTAGGTCGATATGTGAGCTCTTCTTCCCAACAAGGCACAGCAAACCCACTTCAGTGCTGTAAGATGTCACTATTATGCGAAGCCATTGGCACATTTCCTCTTTGCTAAAACATTAAAAGACAATGTCTTTATTAGCTGACATACAGTAATTGGGACTTAGTTCGCAAAATTAATTTTTACAGATGAGGAAATATCTGATGTTGATACTTCCAACAAATGCATCATTTACTTGCAATTTCTGCGTGACATTATTTTTAGATATTAAAATATAATATTATGTCATTATATTTCAAACATAAAATCCACCAGAAAATTACTATTCTTTATGATTAAAACAATTCCCATGCTCAAGAGGTGATGCAGTTAAGTGGAATTGTGGAATTAGTTGTATTTTAAATAATATTCTAATATTCAACATGTGCTCCAGCTAGGCCAGAACAGGAAAGCGGGGGGGA
>JAWQUT010000295.1:962802-990764 GCA_033807755.1 Ellobium chinense | reverse complement strand
CAGCTAGACTAGTTGTAGACTAGGCCCTATACAACGTCCGTCGTAGCAACGAATTTGACATAGTCTATTGTTTTCGTTTACCATGAGGGAAAAAAATATTCAAGAGCACAATAAGAACAAAGTGTCCTTAACTTCTATCCGTTTTGATAGCTCTCTCCCCACCTACCCGTTGTTGATAAACACACCCCGGTACATTTTTACGTTTATCCTTTGTAAAAACGGAGTACTCTATGTTCTTTTTGATTTCCTCGACACGACCTGGAAAATGACCATTTAGTCCTTGAAAAGTCCTGGAAAAAAATTTCCAGTGTGGTGCAGAACCCCTGAAAGAAAGTTTTCGCTTTGTCTGTTAAAGTTGAGTTTGACATTGTCGCTTATGCTTCGACCATCCACATACGCCATAACTTGATTTATGTTATAATGTTGGAAAAAGTAAGGGTTTCTTTTACAACTACCTGCGAAGCCTTCTGAGTTGCAGAAGCCAAAAACAAGTTGCTTAGGTCTGTACCCAAGAAAAGGATTATCAATTGAAAAACTGACGAGGCCAGTTGGAATAGCATATGCTTTGACCTCGTGTCGTGTGAAAAAATACTTGGCAGTGGTTTTTTGTAATGTCATGCTATGAGCATACACAACACTTGGGTTGATTTTCACTTTACATATCTTTAACATGATGTCATCAATAACCACATCATAGGTTTTGCCTGCTGCATTGGAAATCACACAGAATTCTGGAGAAGATTTGTACAATCTCAGTTGCATATTTACATTGTTTAGAATATACCGCTTGAGTTGGAAAAGTCCCGTCATTATGGGGCCTTCCATCTCCACAGATTGACTCTTGGCAATTTTCATGCTTCTTTTAAACAAACCTTCATTACCTTGTGTTTTAGGATTCGTTGCATTTAAAGCATTGGCAGTGTCTAGGAAGAAGAGTTGACTTGATAGTTTATTGACAGGGTTGTTTGCTGTGCCCAGGACAATCATGAAGTAGTTAGGAACGGGAAAAAAGTCGTCGTCTGTTGAATGAGCTTGCCTTGTAGGTATGTCTCGACTTGAGAGAAGAGGGAGTTCATAAAATTGTTCACAACACCTATATTTTCATCATCAGCCAGAGGTGTTTTATCCCGGTGTGTGACTTTTGCTTTCACCCATAGTTTTGATTTCCGCAAGTCAATGTATTCTGTGGGGTTTTGGTTGGAGACGTCAAACTGGATTGGGCTGTAGTCATTCAGTTGAGTAATAAGTCTCACTTCTTGATAATTATTCTAATTCCACCGCAGTCTGGGTCGACGGAGTGGTAAAAATATCCAGCTGATCTGGGATGGCTTCATTCATTTTTGCTGATGATCTGAGAGCTGATCAACAACTTCTGTGGAAACTTTGGTTTTTCCCTCTTGTTCCTGTGGTTCATTTGGTTTTGTCTCCTGCTCCTGTGGTTCGTTTGGTTTTAGCAGATGAACTTGTTTTTTTGCATGCTGGCTTCTTTGCTTTGTTGTTAACAGATTTCTTGCTGTGTGATACTTTGGGTTTGACTGGATTTGCTCTCTTGCGACGAACACAGTGTACCCCTCTGCTGTTGTGCTCTGGTAGAATGACTGTTTTCACAGGAGTGTTGTCCTTTAAAGCCTTTTCTTCTTCCGCTTCAAACTTCATTTCTGATTGGGCGATGTCCGTGGCTCCTTGAACAGGACTGATTAATTTGATTGGTTGACTTATTCTACTCTCCTCAGAATGATCAAGAATAGACATCATTTTGTGCTTATTCTTTTGCACCTTTCCATTTGTCAGACGTTCAAAGAAGTTGATCCACTTCTGGGTGTCTGGAATATAATCTTTTCGGGTAAGTAGATCCATTAAGCTGTATGTTTATTTTCTCTGATGAAGTGTTAAGCACGATGTTTCATCTTAAACTGAGGTTGAGTTATTTTTTTTTCACCATATATTTATTGTCAATATGCGGTCACCTATTCCTATTGATTGAATGACACATAATCTTTTTTTAAAGACAAGGTTCATTGTGTTTATTTTCTTAGTTTTAAGGGAAGTGTCAAACAGGTCTTCTCTCCTCCAAGGAATGAGGCTGGATTTCCTTTTTCATCATATATATTGAAAGTAATTTCAGACAGGTGACTCAGTGGTTGAACTTGATGATAATAACGTGGGTAGAATGATAGGCTTGTGTAGTGTTGTTGATCAGTTGTAATTTTTTTCAGCAATGAAGTTTTGCTGTATTTGAAAAACATACCACTTAGCACATTACAGTGAATATAAAGGTCCCCTTGACTCATGGATTTATTGCTGAAGTCACACAGTGCCAATTCCCAGTTTATGACTGGTATTTCCAAACTTTCATATAGCCTAATATGAAATTTCCATGGTTTGTTCTCAGGCCAAATGAAATTATTTTGATCACTTTCAGTGTAGATATATGTATTCATTGTTGCCTGCTGTCACATTTCTTCTATGTCTGATGCATTCACATATTCATTAAATTTATCCGGCCAACCTTCGAATTTTACTAAGTACTGTTTTTTTTTCCTCGCACAGTTCGCTGTGACAAGATTTTTTCCACATTCCATAGTTGTTCATGACTGACATCCACTGCTTGAAGTTGACTTTGGTAAAAATTTCCGCCAACTGGATCTCCTTTCAAATCTTTCATTTTATATAGTGGAACGCCTTGAAGTTGAAAACGAGCATAGATTTCAAACATCTCTGATGAAAACTGTTGTTGATATGATCTCGAGAATGCATGTTTTTTTATTGAGACTCGAACTTTGTCGTGAATATTGAGTTGATAGTTTGTCGCAGGTTGCATGTTTTTAGCAGGTTCTAAATATTGTTGTACCCAGATGTCTGTTTCATTTTTAGTTGTCACCTCCGTTGGAGAGATATCCCCTAACGATTTGTGTGGTGTGTGATTGTAGTTATTGATTAGATCTTGAAGAATGTTAATGTAATGGTATGTTTTGTTCTTCATGAAGTACCGAAACAGGCGTTGCCGTAGAGTCCTTATCAATCGTTCAGCATAATTTGCTTTAGGTGTATTGTAGGCAATGTAATGATGAATGCCTTCCTTTTTTAACAATTGTTGTAACTTGCCTTGAAATTCTTTTCCAGCATCTGTCCTAATCGTTTGTGGTTTTCTTTTGCTGGTTATCAATATATCATCGAAAGCTTTGGCGACTTCCTCACTCGTTTTGTTTTTTTGGGGACGAGCAAAGGCGAATCGAGAAAAAATATCAATTACAATAAGAATATATTGTGTATTTGGGTTGTCTTTGATTAAATTCCGCACATCCATCAAGTCGACATCATACCGTTCGTTGATTGAGGAGACAATCATTTTTGGTCGTCTTTATGGGTTTGTCCTTCCTTTTGTAGACTGTAAGCATCTACATTCTGTAGCATGCGACGAATTTTATTAAGAGACACATTGATTTCGTTTGATTTTAGCACCGTTTTGATTTTTGCTGGACTTGTATAGGACCCTCCTTTCGCAATTTGTGTAAACACACTTAGAATCTGCTCCTTGGACCTCCTAACTACGTTATAAGTGTCTCTTCCAATGTTAATTTATTTTATTACCCAGGTTCTTGTCTCCGATTGCTTGTCTTGATCCTACAATTCAACATCATGGTTCAAGGTGGGATTGTATGTTGTAAGTGGGAAAAATAATAAAAACAGATGGCGAAGTTGTCACAACATGGCTCACTCGCTCGATCTTATTTTTGTGACAATTATTAATAATTTAAAAATCTATTTTAAAAGTTTTAAAAAATTACCCGTGAGCATGTTGTGACAACCTCGCCAGCTGTTTACTACTACTGTCAGGGATGAGGAGAGGGTTTTATCTGATGCGCGTGAGTGTTATCAATGTTACGAACATCCCTTTCTAGCATTTAGACCCCACGACGTACGGGAAGGGAATATATATATATCATATCTGTATACATTTGTCTTTAAGAAGAGTGTGGTGTCAGTTTGCAACACACGGCGAAGTGTATATGAGAGAATGTTAATGTTTAAGCGCCTAGAGCCCATGTAGGGGAGGAGGCACTATACAGATGCAGTCTATTATTATTATTATTTAAAAAAAATTTAATAGGCTTGCTGCAATTGACACAACTGATGTCTTCACTAGACTCAAACACACATGATAAGCTGACAGATACACAGTAATCTTGAAAATAAAATAAAAAAGCTCGTTTAAGCATATAAGTGGGCGTCCACTCCTCTATTCAGTAGAACACCGATGTTATATTGTTAAGAATGCCTTTGGTCATGGAATACTTATTATTAAGATATACTTAAAATATTGAGATCCATATGCCTAATGAAATGATAGAATAATAATAAATCCTTGCATGTGAAAATCATACTGCACTTCATAACAAAGGCATAGTAATTTAATGAGTACTTAGGCTAACTTATAAATTCTATTGAATTAAACAATACATAAATATAAATTATAATGTACAAGTACTTTTACACTTTTGTTCAAATGAATTGTCAAACTGACTTTAACACATTCATGACTTGTAACAGCACATTAATACAGTAGCTGAATAGCACATTAACACTGAATAACAGTTAATTATTTAAGTGCAAAACATGTGTAGTCTAAGCGTTAATGTGAGATTTATATCCTTATGGTTGCATATGTCCATTTTGTTTGTAAACAATGATTGTTCACAATGTCTTACTTGTTCAAGCGCTGGAACTTTTAAGATCTTTTACATCTGATTTATTATTATAGTACACGAATAAAATCATATTGTTAATAATTTTATATCACTGTCATCAAATAACTTTTGTTGAATGAATGTGTTGCGTTAGGTTGTGAGTGGCGCATAGTACATGTAAATACATATACTGTAGTCTATGTGTAAGTAGTCTTATCAATTCTAGCAATGTTCTTTGTTGAGCAAAACATCATATTTTCACTTATGGACTACATCCTACGAAAAATTGCCAAAATTCATTTTTTAAAATCCCTAAAGCAAGATCAGAAAATTGCCAGTAAAAAATTAGTTTAAAACCAGACTTGTCATCCTCTAGCAACAAATACACAAGCAATTTTTTTACGAATTTGAATCCCTTTTCACAAAGCTTACTGAAAACAATACTGTACATTTTATGATAGCCAGAGGGAAGGTATGGTACTAGTAGAGTATATTTGCACTCCTCTTCAAAAGTGAAGAAAGCGAAACGATGAGGAAAAGAATGAAAGAAAATCAATAAGGACAGTAATATTGACATTTCAATAAACTTCTCTAACCTTAAATTTCGTGTAAGTCCATCTATATTGCCGTATATTGTTGTATCCTACATGACTGACATTATCTGTACACTCATTAAAAATTAATATTCAATCACGCAGTTAATGAATCAAGCAACCTGTCTACCTCTCTTCCGCTTTCTTTACTGCTTTTCCTTGCCCTCCCCCATTCCTTCTTCACTCTTTCTTCCTTGCTCCCTTGTTTGCAACCTCACCCACTGAGATCAAATCAATACCGCCGATCTTGACACTGGACAGCTGCAAGGTTTCTCCGTTATTTTAACTTAAAAATTCGAGGACTACTCAATAAATGAACATCACAAATATCTCACAACAGTAAATGTCGAGATAGTGTGAATGCTGCCCCATATTACATGTGCATGTAAAATCCGCTTTGACAGTTGAGTCGATTATTGATCACACACACCGTAATGAATAGTAATATCACAGAACACCTGTAATTTTTCAACTTGGAGAGTGTTGTGCCTTTAAGTATCATTCCATTATTTACTCCATTCTATGTCCATAGATCCCCCTACAATCTCTTCTCTCTTTCCTCACACTTTTCCCCTACCCAAGCTCAGTAAGTGTCAAAATCTCATTCCCACCGTCCCCTGTAATCGTGGCATAAAAGGTGTAAATCTAGTGATGAAGTGCTCACAAAGAGTTTCCTGATGACTTTGAAAGCCATAACATGTGGCATCCAATACCCTTGTGGCCCCTCACTTTCTCCCCTCTCTCCCTCTCTTTCTCTCTCGCTCACTTTCGCCCAGGTAACTGCCCCTCCCCTTCCCAAAAATTAAGACGTGCTTGCGACTACAGATGGAGCACCACAGTGGAGTCGTGTGTATCTATACGATTGTTTTAAAAGTGTGGGGGAGGGCAGTAGGAGGGAGCGGAGACAGAAGGGTGATACTATATATACAGTGGACTTCTGGTAACACACCCACCTTTTGCATTAAGCTTTTGATGGTGTGTCATCGGACGTGTTTGTTATTCAAAGTTTTAAAGTGCCTTTATAAAGAGCAAGGCAATTGGGAATTTCTAATGGGATTGTCTTATCCTAGACATAGAATTGTGTTAAGCAGTGGTTGTGTTAACAGAGTTTCACTGTGCATGTAATCTACAAATCACTGTGGTAAATGCTCACGTTGGTTTAGTTCTTTTCCTTCATTATGTTGTCCTAGACAAGTCAATAACTGTAACGATAGGATGGCACGGCTAGTCTATCTATAAAGCTGTTTAAAAGTGTTTCATTGAAGAGTACACCTTTTTTCTTTTTTTTAAATGGTCAGTCACGAATAATTGTAAATCATCTAGATTTACAAAAGCCGAAGAGTTATTCAGTCAGAACTGGCCATAGTGATCAGCCAGAACTGGCCGCGGTGACCCCCCCCCCCCCCNNNNAAAAAAAAAATGCATTACAGTTACACTGGGATTAATTCGGTTGTTACCCTGATTATGATAAGTATGGTACTGGCCTCAGTTATTACTTACAGTTACAGAGGATGATTTAAAACTTACCTATGATTACATGACATGAGAAAGGACGGCAAAAATTCACATTGGGTGGGTTAGGAGGGCTTCTCTTTGTTCACTGGCTCAACAATGGTGGAATATACACAGACCGCATAGGCAGACTGTAGCAATAGCGCTTAGCTTAGTACTGAACAGTCAGCGATAACTACAGTGCCTATAACACCATGCTTATTATGGCATCTCGCGTAGTGCTTCTGTAGACTGACCCTTGATTAACTTTTAGTCTACAATTTGGAGTTGCAGGGGAACAGCATTAAGGCAACATGCATGCAAGTACATGGGATAAACGAAAATATTATTGTTCCCATGTGTGTATTTTGTTATCAGCCAGATTATAAACCCACTTGCGGAATTTCACTGTCCCTGCGGCAAAATGCGTTTTAAACCCCGCAAAATTTACACCAAGAATTACAAAATCTGCATGCAAAAAGTAAAATTTGGGCCAAAAAATTGCAAGATAGCCTCATAACGTTGTTACATTTATTAGCACGTCAGATCGTTTACTACGATAACGTTGAAAAGTTGTAGAAATGGAACACATTATCTGTGTTCCTGTGACGAAGTATTTCAACTGTGACATAAAAAGGACATTTTTGTGCCAAAAATTGGCACAATTTACACCAATTTTTTTGAAAATGACGAATTTGCGAAAATTGGCAATGTTGCAGCAAAGCCTCAAAAGTGTGAAAATTTGCGACAGTAATTTTCCGGGGGAACAGATTTCACTTTTCTTCTTCCCAAGACCAGCTGAATTATTCAAAATTGGCACTAAAGACAAGATGTATTCATTACAGTGTTACCGTTCAATTTAATTATAGTCCGTTCAACAATAAATGGTCTTTGGTTGTTTGTTTGTTTTTTTTTGCAATATCATCGGTTTGCTTTGATCAATCTTCGTCAAATTTTGCATAGCTTCCTCTTTCATGTTGCCTTAACTAGGAAAAATTTTTTGACACTGATAGAGTTTGAAGTAAAATAGTTGTCTTCATAAAGTTACAATATATAAAACAGTAGGCGAAAACGTAATGGTGATAATAAGATTCCTTACAGCTTTGCAGAATATGACTTGCTGACATGAAGCTGTCTTCGACGCAATCATTTTTGGTGTGGATAAACCCAATTCATGTTTTAAGCGAGGTGAGCTACTGCACTTAAGTCAGTAATTTTTGTTCATTTATAGTGCTCAGGATATTTTGTACTTTACTGTACTTGAATTTTTATTTTATACTTTTATCTTTTTTAGTAATTTTAACCCTCACCGGCTGTCCATAATTACTTCCTACTGAGTCCATCGTGGGGGCACACAATGCCCCATACTCCTTATATAGTAGAAAATAGAAAACTTGCGTTACGGCAATCGTGGGGCGTACAGGGCCCCGTACTAATTATATAGTAGAAAAACAATTCTTCTTCTAAGGCTGTCGTAATGCATGGAGCTAGGTACCCATGAAAATTATAAAGGGATAAAGTGGAAAACCATGCAGGCGCGATTATACCTCGAAGCTCCTTTGATGTCAGTCAGGGTCTTAATGGAGGAGTTCAAAAGCAAGTGTTAAAGGTTCTGCAGTAAGTGATTATTTGGTGTATTATTTATGTATGTATATGTAAATGCCTGCACAGGATCATTGTTACCAATCATCATCATCCATTCACAGTCGTCTTGAAAGTTAAGGTCTTCATTGTTCTCATTGCCTTTCCTCTTATCATCATCATCATTATTTTAATTCACGTCGTCGTTCCTTCATGATCTTTCACCTCTTCCTTTTCATCGTAATCATCACATTTTCTTCTGTCGTCATCATCATCATCTTTACTATTAGTATGTGACAATATGGGACTCCCCCACGTGGGTTCGGGGTATATAAATAGACCCACTGTTCCCACCTTCCCCCTCTTCCTACCTTGCTGTCTCTTCTCGGATAAGGACGAAAAACTAGGAGGTCCCGTGTGCACGTTGCGCAACGTTAAAAATCCCTTGGCAGTTTTAAAATCGTAAAAGAGTAGGTCTAGCGGCCGCTGTCCGAGCAAAATTGATAGGAAAATTCTACTAAAAAACGTGAACAGTAACCATGAGGGCGTAATATAGCCGTAATCGTGCTGACACGCCGTAAAACACAAACTCAAACTCAAACTCAAACACAGTATGGGACAACAGCCACAATCAACAATGGTGAGATAAAGAGAAAAGTTCATGGGTTCAGATTTCAATATCCCACCACTTCCCCTCCCCCAACAAAAGATTTTGCATTGCGTATTTACATATTGCTACATTCTTGCACTCGATGCTTTGAAGGACGAGAGGGCCGTCGACAGATTTATCATGTTTTTACAAGATTTGCAAGGTGATGACATAATCTTTTACCTTCTTTTTAATCACTCCATTTAAAAGACATGTACATGAACGAAGTGTTCCATAGTGCAGCGTGATCGCATGGCTGCGATGTTAGTCTCAAGATACAAGACAGTTCAATTCCTGAGAACAGTCATTCACATTTTCCTCAGACCACCTCTCTGTAAAATGGGTACCTGGCTATACGCAGTGAAAAATATTGTCAGAATGCAGCGCCTCTGTGTGGCAGCGGCACTGTATACTCCTCAGGAAGCTGAGAAAGTTTTAGAGTGACCTGGCTTGCTGGGGTAATAATAGTGGAAAGTCTGTGAGAGAGCATCGGCCTGGATAGGAGACTCATAAACCGCATTACTATTGTTACTAACTATCATAACCCTGCTCATTGATTTCATTTGGTGTTTTTTTCACATCATTACTAGACTAGATCTGTGCTCATATTAACTTGTTAAAACAGACATTAAAGCATTGTTTTACACAGCAGAAGTTTTTTTTATTTTTTATTTTTTTTTTTTAGCGAACCAGATCAACAAAGTTAATGGTGATACTCATCGTCTTGTGTATCCGTTCGAACTGAGAAATGCCATTCGTGAAGTTGTCAGTGGAAAGACTGAGACCGCTGGACAGTACAATTATAAATATTAGTACACAGATGACAGCAAGGTAACAAGAGTTGACACAAATAACGGCAGTCACCGACCTAGGATTTTATTAAAAATTTATTTCTTAAAGATCTGACACTAAAACCAAAAAGACTGACAAAAATAATGGCAACCACCATCATAAGATTCATTAATCCTTTACCTCTCAATGATTTGGCAGATAAACTCAAAAGACCGACAAAAATAATGGCTGACGAAAATAATTGTTGTCGCCATCTTAAGATTCATAAATCATTTACTTCTGAGTGATTTGACGGGTAAATTAAAAAGACTGACAAAAATTATAGCTGTCATCATAAGATTTATAAATCATTGACTTCTCAGTCGTTTGACAGGTAAACTAAAACTCTATCAAGGGGCAAAAAATAATTCTCATCGTTTCTCAAATCAGATCAAAATTGCAAAAGTAAACGCGCGCGCGCGCGCACACACACACACACACACACACACACACACACACACACACACACACACACACACACGGTGGTCCTGTATTATATATATATATATATAACAGCATCACTGAGGACTAAATTATAATTAGTCTATGCCTCACATTAATCTGTAATATTGATACTCAAGTAATACGTAACTCAGTGGTTACCATAATCACTCGACTGTTGCAACATTTGATTCTTTTCAGGCACATTATGTGACACTATGACCTCAAAGAAAGAGTAGGAGGGAAGAAAAAAAGTAAGAAAACAAGCAAGAAATGCTAATCACTGCAATCAATGACTGTTTGATGCAGAAACCTAGGAAATAAAGAAGCCCTTTTCTCATATATCTGATATTTTGTTTAATGCTGATTATTTCAAGTACATGTACCAAAACGAGAGAGCAAGAGAGAGAGAGAGGGAGGGCGTGTATCAAAACACGAGAGGGGAGAGAGAGAGAGAAAGAAAGAGAAAGCGGTGGAGGGAAGGAATAAAGTAAGAAAACAAACAAGAAATTCTAATCACTGCAATCAATGACTGTTTGATGCAGAAACCTAGGAAATAAAGAAGCCCTTTTCTCATATATCTGATATTTTGTTTTCATGCTGATTATTTCAAGTACATATACCAAAACGAAAGAGAGAGAGGGGGCATGTATCAAAACACGAGAGGGGTGAGAGAGAGAGAGAAAGAGAGAAAACATGTAGATCAAAACATGAGAGGAGAGTTAGAGAGAGAAAGAGAAGGGAAGAGAAAGCAGGTCTTCCACAATCTGAGATGTCCACTTGGAATGGCACTGAAACATTAGCTACTCTGGTCACCACACTTCTCACACAGTCCAGCCATGTATTCCTTGCACACAAACTGCTGACACTTTTTACATCTCATTGTTGTTTTCCTGTCTTTTTTTTTTCCAATCACACAAAGAACACCTTCCTCTCTTTGGTGCTCCTCGATTTGAAAGAGACAACTGAGCTTCTGAACCTGTACGTGGTTCTGAATGAGGATGGACGTCCATGACATCCTGACTGGAATCAATTTTCTGCATGCAGAGGTTTATGATGTCTTTCAGGCTCGTGGAAAACCGTGGATTCGCTCTGAGCCGCTCTTCCACCCATGCTCTCATCATAGCTTCTGCCACCTTCTGTACAAAATAGAGTCTGTTGTCATTGTGAGCCAATCGATGCTCTGGAAATTCGACAGTCCCGATGCATCTTGCAGCAATGGTTGCTGTATCCAGCAAGTTGAAAAAGAGAACCAATGGCTAGTGCTTAGTTTTTCTCTTTGTTGAGTAGGCATGTGCCATCTTATCGAATGCACCTTTAGTGCTGTTGTAGAATAAAATGGTATTTGGCTTTTTCTGTGGATGGTTTGGATCCACATCTGGTTGAATGTGCATAGTCGTAAGAAGCAGAACTTTCTTCCTATGCTTTGCCTGATAGCTGGCCAACATAATCTTGTCCAAGAACAAAAATTTTGAACTATGAAGCTCTTCCCTTTCCCAGTCTCAGACATGCAGTAACAAATCGTTTGTTCTTTTGCACAGTCCTTACCAGTGTCAAACATTCTTTGCTTCAGCGAACAGGTTCGCGTTTGCTTGTCGTCGAATCTCAACATTGTAAGGATATCTTTGAACCTCTCCTCAGAACAGCAGGCTCGAAGGTACCCTGGCCGTTGACAGGGTCAAAAATCGTGGAAAGTGGCAGCATGCTGTGTTTAAGGATGTCTAGAAAGAGTAAATCACCCAACAAACGCCAAGAGATCTTCAATGATGATGTCTCTCCACTCATCATAAGTTCGTCGTCCTTCTAAGTTCGTGAATTCGACCACCTTTTTTGCAATGTCCATAGAAAAAAAAAAAGAGTCACTGGGAGATGTAACGTTATTGCAAATTACTGCTTGTGTCGGTGGCACTCTGAATATGTTTCTGATGGATGTTCACGCTGCAGGAGGGGGATTACTATTCCATAATGAGCCATATTTATCTGTCACAGTACCAGGAACTCTACCCTCTGCTTGATCTTCAGCTTGTTCAGCCAGCGTCAATAGTGCTGTCTTCACAGCTGATGTGAGGTCGTGTATGTTGTTTTGGTGCATCGCTTGATGAATTTAATAAGTCTCTTGTTTCAGGGATCAAAAACAGGCTCTTCCGTGTCTGTGAGGTCATCACCCTCTGTAGCGAGCAAGTGTCAATCAGTATTGGCGTATAGTGAAGAGGCACTGAATATGATANTAGACGTAAATCTACCTTTTTCTATCTGCAGATTACTACCAAAAGACAAGTTGTGGATCCTACTTGGGTATGTTCTTTCTTTCGTGTATTTTTTTTTTTAGTGAAATGTATTTTGGTACTGGTATCACTGCTTCTATTACAATATGTTAAACAATACGTGAGAAATACCAATGTTATACGAGGCAACTATAACATAAAAGATGTGTATAAGAGACAGGCGCTAGATAAGGGTAGGGGAAAATGGCTTTTCGTAGGGGGTAGGGGAACCCTACGGGGAAAACTGTCAAATGTAAGAGAAAGTGCTCATAAGATTGAACACAACATTGCAAAGAATAAAATGATGGCCAACCATACACTTCGCGCATAGGGGAATGTAGGGAAAAATTAGCCTCGCTGTAGGGGTAAACCATCAGTCCTGAGTGGCAACACTGACCTTGCCCTAAGTCGTCCGCCATGTTAGTTGCGCGCCGGCGGTGTACGCGAAAAGGGGTGTACGCACTCCAGTGTTCTTTATAGCTCCATGTTCTTTTCAGACACATTATGTGACACTATAACCTTAGAGAAAGCGTTGGAGGGAAGAAATAAAGCAAGAAAAGAAGCAAGAAATGCTAATTACTGCAATCAACGACTGTTTGATGTAGAAACCTAGGAAATAAAGAAGACCTTTTCTCACATATCTGATATTTTGTTTTCATGCCGATTATTTCAAGTACATGTACCAAAACGAAAGAGAGAGAGAGGGGGCATGTATCAAAACACGAGAGGGGTGAGAGAGAGAAAGAGAGAAAACATGTAGATCAAAACATGAGAGGAGAGAAAGAGAAGGGAAGAGAAAGCAGGTCTTCCACAATCTGAGATGTCCACTTGGAATGGCACTGAAACATTAGCTACTCTGGTCACCACACTTCTCACACAGTCCAGCCATGTAATCCTTGCACACAAACTGCTGACACTTTGTACATCTCACTGTTGTTTTCCTGTCATTTTTCCAATCACACAAAGAACACGTTCCTCTCTTTGGTGCTCCTCGATTTGAAAGAGACAACTGAGGAACTGAACCTGTGCATGGTTCTGAATGAGGATGGACGTCCATAACGATATGGCATGGCATCCTGACTGGTTGATTGATTGATTGATTGATTGATTGAGTTTGTGTTTTACGGCGTGTCAGCACGATTACGGCTATATTACGCCCTCATGGTCACTGTGAACGTTTTGAAGTAGAATTTTCCTATCAATTTTGCTCGGACAGCGGCCGCTAGGCCTACTCTTTTACGATTTTAAAACTGCCAAGGGATTTTTAACGTTGCGCAACGTGCACACGGGACCTCCTAGTTTTTCGTCCTTATCCGAGAAGACTAGACGATGGAATCAGTATTCTGCATGCAGGGGTTTATGGTGTCTTTCAGGCTCGTGGAAAGCAGTGGATTCGCTCTGAACCTCTCTTCCATCCAGGTTCTCATCATAGCTTCTGCCACCTTCTGGACGAATAGAGTCTGTTGTCATTGTGAGCCATTCGATACTTTGGGAATTTGACAGTCCAGATGTATCTCACAGACTTGGTTGCTGTATCCAGCAAGTTGAAAAAAAAAAACAAAACAAAGGCCAGCGCTTAGTTTTTTTCTTTGTTGAGTAGGCATGTGTCATCGTATGGAATGCATCACTGTTGTAGAATAAAACGGTATCTGGCTTTTTCTTTGGATGGTTTGGATCCACATCTGGTTGACTGTGCATAGTCGTAAGAAACAGAACTTTCTTTCTATGCTTTGCCTGATGGCTGGCCAACATAATCTTTTCCTAGAACAAAAATGTTGAACTATGAAGCTCTTCCCTTTCCCAGTCTCAGACATGCAGGAACAAATCGTTTGTTGTCTTGCACAGTCCCTACCACAGTACCAGTGTCCTACTTTGCTGAGGGAGAGTGCCAACGCCTTGTCGGTAAAAAAGCGATCACAGATGACATTTCTACCAGAACAAAAGAAGGGTCTGTAAAGCTGAAGAACTATTGTTCTGTCTGAATTTACAGCACGTGTTGTTCCCTCTTTCCCGAGATAAACTATTCCTTGGAAAGGATAGTTGCTTTTGTTGTCAGCTACCCAGAATATTTTTATACCATATCTGTCTGGCTTAGATGGCGTACTGAACAAACTTGCATCTCCCTGTTACAAAGGGTCTTGGGATACAGCATCTTCGGAGGTTGGACTGGAACAAATCCCATACCTCTCTGAAAGGGGCAAGAGCATCTTTGGCACGACGAGCTGTCCGCATTTGCTTGTCGTCGAATCTCAATATTGTAAGGATATCTTTGAACCTCTCCTTAGAAAAGCAGGTTCGAAGGTACCCTGGCTCGAAGATATCATGGAAAGTGGCGGCATGCTGTGCCTAAGGATGTCTAGAAAGAGTAAGCACCCAACAAACGCCAAGTGGTCTTCAATGATGATGTCTCTCCATTCATCATGAGTTCGTCCTCCTTCTATGTTTGTGAATTCGACCACCTTTTTTGCAATTTCCATTAAAAAAAAAAAAAGAGCTGGCATGCGTCACTGGGAGATGTAACGTTATTGCAATTTACTGCTTGTGTTTCTGATGATTGTTCACGCTGCAGGAGGGGGATTACTATTCCATAATGAGCCATCTTTATCTGTCACAGCAGGAATTTTACCCTCTGCTTGATCTTCAGCTTGTTCAGCCAGCGTCAATAGCGCTGTCTTCACAGCTGATGTGAGTTTGGTGTATGTTGTTTTGGTGCATCGCTTGATGAATTTAATAAGTCTCTTGTTTCAGGGATCAAAAACAGGCTCTTCCGTGTCTGTGAGGTCATCACCCTCACTTGATTCAAGATCTTCCTTCTCTTTCGAAGAAAACAGTATACTTTTCAATGCTTGTGAATACATTTTTTCATTCCATCATCGGAAGCTGCAAGGCAAAATTGAGAACACAACACCTCCTTCGCTGGAATACTATTTTGACGGCGGCTCGAACACAAACGTGTCCTACATCACGGAGGGGATGGGTGAGGAATGAGACGGGAGGGGAAGGATTACACGCAGCACGTTTCGACGACCGAGAGGCGCAGACTTTTAAGTAATTTTATTCCTAAGAAAAAAATGTACTGCAAAGCATCAGTATAAAAGGTTTTTAAAGGCGCTTCCGGCTACCATTTGACCTCAAGAGTTTTCCAAATGTTGTAGCAGGTCTTTGTGTGTGTTAACTTTTTTATCTGTCAGACTATCCTCACTTAGGTAGACCTACAGATAAATATACACTTTCCCTCACAGAAGCATGCCTCACGTGTCGTCTGTAGAAAATGTAATGCTAATTAGAAGCACCATTTTCCACGTGTCCTTTGTTCGGACTCGAAACCTAAATTAGCTTGCTACCAGCACACACCATATTATTTGTAGTGTGGCATAGTATAGCAACATTAAATGTTTCTCAGTAAACTTAATTATTTTGTAGCCTCTTATTTAGCTGCATTAAGGAAATAACTCACAAACACAACACACAAAACTTCTGGTGACATGCTAAACCCATACGACTGCCAAAATGTCACTAGTAATGACCGTTCTATAGAAATAGTGAGGGTACCTATAAACCCCACAACGGCCAAATCGCTAGACTAAATTAATCTTTATATATAAAGTATGGGTACCTGTGTGCCCCTGGACAGCCTTAACGGCCTAGTGAAAATAAACAGACGATTTAACTTTTTTTTCAGATACCAAATATATCAACATGAAATATGGGGAGGAAACTGCATTTCGTTCAAATGTTATACGAATTGGAAGACTTCTCTGGGACATAAAATACTCACGACAGCTGGTGAAGGTTAAAATCTATGAAAACAACAACCTCAAACTCAAAATAGCTAAATTCCCGGATGGTCATGTATTGCTGTGCGAGTGACGTGAGTTTTGTATAGTAGTATATCGCCATCTGTCCAGTAGCGTAAAACAGACAAAAAAAAACCGTTGTATTTATGAGAAATATTTGGACTTGCTCTTATGCAAAACTACAGTAGTTTACAGCTTCTTGGGGATTTCGTAAACGCAAACAGTCTTGGTGTGGATAAATGCAATGCCGTTTCAAATGGGGTGTTAAACTTTATACGTCTTAACAAAGGAAATATTCATGTGGTCTAATCATCTTCAATCTCTCTGACATGACTGCTGCATTATCCGGTCATCCGGCGATTTGAACTGCATTATTTGCTAAAAGTTTAAACTGGGCCCAGATAAGTTTTATAGAAACTGGTACGGGGAAGGCCTAAGTACCCCGTTGCCGTCTTCTCCAATGGCAGTCAATTTCATAGAACATGCACGTTTATGAATCTATTCACTAAATCATGCAATTCATCTTTCCTAAATCGCTCAAACAAGATATTGATTATTCCTAATACCGAAGTCAAAGTGTTTCTCAGAGTGGTGGAATCACCGTCCATGAAGACTGTTGGATTTTGAGACGGGACAGCGGACAAGGAACTGACTAGCCTTTACCGAGTATATGGAGGATCAGTGATTCTTTGGCCGGTGCGAAACTGCATTTTCTGGCGGCACTTGTATCTTGTGACGTCCGCTATGTCCTACTCTTCTTCCAGTTTCTTATTCTCTGCAAAGGATCAGTAGATCTTACAACTTTGGCACGCCAGTTACCAGCGAACTCTATAGAAGCCAACGTTAAAATCATCATGATCAAGATACAAAGTCATTACCCTCGTCTTTTGCGACGTCATGTCTAGGGAATAGGTGGCATCGGGAGAAATCCATTGTCATCCTTAACTTATGATCACGAATCGCTTCGGTCTTCTGGCTGGTCAGACTTCTGTTAAATGATATGCTGTATAACACCTCACTTGAATCATGTTTTAATATAACTTTCTGAAAAAAACTTTTTTCTTATTTCAAACTCTATCAGTGTCAAAAAAATAAGTTTCCAGTTAATTATGGCAAACTGAAAGAGAAGGCTATGCAAAAGTAGACCAAGATTGATCAAAGCAAGTCGATGATATTAAAAAAACAAAACAACGAAAATCGCATATAACTGGACGGACTATATAATGGTATTATATTCAAAAGCAGTGTGCTGCCACAAACATTTTGGGAGGCATTTGCCATTCGACGATATCAGACCTTTCATCATTTCATGTCTCTTCATACTAATGAAAGGCAGCATGTGATTTTGTTTTACACAAAGCGTTTTGTTTTTTTGTTTTTTTGTGCAGTATACTTCTTTGTCCATCGACGTCTACTATGTTCTATTCAAAATAGAAAGGCAATGGTGTTATTATCTCACACCTGCAATATCACTTCAAAAGCACTGGTGACTGTAGTCACACGTGAACTGCCATTACCATAATTTGTGTCTCTATAGATCCCACCTCATCCCAGACTACACCTCCG
Source organism: Ellobium chinense (assembly GCA_033807755.1). Classification (NCBI taxonomy): domain Eukaryota; kingdom Metazoa; phylum Mollusca; class Gastropoda; order Ellobiida; family Ellobiidae; genus Ellobium; species Ellobium chinense. The sequence goes on along the minus strand of JAWQUT010000295.1, from coordinate 972,863 downwards.
GGGCAAGAAATAATAATAAATATATTGTCATCAATTATAGATTGATACCTATTCCTGCTACACCAGTTCAAAGTGTGTTGTATTGATGTAAGTAATGGGCTACGTTATCAGATTTTTCCATCAATCCCTGCGAGGAGTCGCTGATTTTGTCCAACTTTTTCGTGGGATACATTTTACGTTTTCATTGTGTTGAAATAGGAAAAACCTTCCGTGACTTTTTTTTCATATTTTTTATTAATGGTAATATATTGTATAAAGAGTCTCGTGCCCTCTTTCTTACTTCAGGCGTGTTATTTAATGTATCGTCTCGGAGCACGTTTAATTTCGCACTATTACAGCTGTACTGTGTTTCATCCACCTCGATCTGTGACATGTAACAAAGGGCATCTGTAAAATTTGGGATGCAATATGGAGTATGAATAAGTGAAAAATAGTTTATTCTTAATTGTGGACATTTTAGTCTTTTAATGCAATGTTCATGAAAAAATATAATACAATAACGAGTCATTTTAAGCAAAAAATAAAGACTTAGTGCTTTTTTTTTTAATCATTTAGCTGAAATCAGTTTGAGCTTTTCCTAGCTCAAAGTAAGTCAACTTTATTACTGTAAACAGGAGAACATGAGCATGACACTGGCTTTAGAAAATCTGACGCGCATACACAACACAGAAGAAAATGTTACCTTTGAATCCGTGACTGTACTTCTTGTGTCACTTCGTACTTGTCAAAATATGTTAAGTGTTTTATAACCCTCCGCATAGCAAGACATTGATAAGATAAGATAAGATAGCTGTGGTACATGAGAGTAAATAATAAATAATCAAATAGTCTAAACACAGTAGTACATAACTCATTTCAATACAATACTCAGACTAACTCACATTCATGCATACTGCCGTACGATTCATAAATCAGTTACAAACTAATCACAACAATAGTCACTCGTTCACTTCACATGTTAGTCTCATACCCCCTCCTCCCTCCCCCACCACTTCTGCTCATTCTCACTGTGAGTTTACCGTGCAGTGTGCCTTTTTTTTTAAAAAAAGATCTACTGTGACGGAGAGTCCCTCTTCACTCTGACTGAATGCGGCACGAAAGAATTTCTATATGTGAGCGGACAGATTGAATCTTGCCAGCCCCAGTAATACCTTTACTTATTCCCTTTCCTTTTTGGCTCTCTGCCCTGGTGCAATGATTGTATGACCAAAGTGTAATATAAACCTCCTATACACCCCCCCCCCTTTTTTGTTGTAACATCAATCTTATCATGATTGCTCTCTGCTGACCCTCGATTGACCTACATACGCAGTTGAATGGCCAGTTGGACATAGCGCATGTGAGAGCACATGGTCAGAATTGTGGCCATCTGGGGTTTTGACAGGCCCGCAGAGATGCTGTTATGTGTCCGCATGTCTGCGAGTAGGAATACATGTGTGGTTTAATAATCTTTAGTTGTGTGCCTGGAATTGTATGTTTTTGTAAAATTATTGAATGTATTATTTGCTTTGTATGAAATGGCATTTGAAAGTATGTAGTTTTGTTATGATTGTGTGTGGTAATAGTGAGGAAGGGCCTAAATTTTGTAGAATGTTGCGTAAGGGGTCAGCGGAGGGGCGGAGACTTTTAGGAGTACGAGAGTTGGTTGTAGTGTGCAGTGTTCATTCGACTTCAGAGTGTCTTGATGACAAGTTGTATTAGCAGTTGTTCAGCATGTGGTCCATCGAGGAGTTTTGTTTGTGAAGTGATACTACAAGTGGCTCTACACCATTCAGGCCTTTAATGGGTGAGTTGGGTCTTGAATACTCGCATGCTTTGTATTTTTTGTGCTTTATTCATCTATATTTTGCAAATTATCTTTATACTTCATTTTTTGTGTTCCCTCCTGTTTGGAGATTGGTTCTCGGCAAATTATCTTTATGCTTTATTTTTGTGTTCCCCAATGTTTGGGGGTTGGTTCTTTTCTTTGCTTAATTTTTGCCTTATTTTGCTGATATTCTATTATCTTGTGCTTGAGGAAATGCCTCTTGTATCAAATGAGAAAATAAGAAGCAGGTGGAGATGATGTAGCTGGCCTTAGGCCTTATGGGGACTTAAAAATGGACCCTTGAACCGCACTTTCACTTATAGGTACATGGAGCACTTTCACGAGCTCTCAGAAGTATGAGTCCTTTGGTGGATATGAACTTAGGACGAAAATAAGTGATTTCACATTTATATGTCATTCTTATATGGTCGGGTATGCTCTGGGGAGTGTACTATTGCAAGGAGTGACTTCACATTAAATATCATATTATCTGGTATAAGCTGTTATGAGGGTACCAGGGATGAGCTCTTGTTTGTACGCACTGCTTACTGAGTAAAGTGGTTGTAAAACTTTGCTTCTAACATTTTGGCGCTCGCACTTCTGTTAGGAAGGTTGAGCTAAAACGATCAGTCAGTCCCTTCCCCATTCATTAGGATAACGAGCGTGCGATTTTCGCGCCACTGGACACCCCAGCGACACGGCTATAGTTTACCTGATGCGCACGCATGATTAAGGCGGAGTCTGCAGCAGCAGCCCGCGTCTCATTGGCCTACCCTCCTCAGCGGTCAGCCATCGCTAGCATCGCGGCTCTCTGCATATTAATTAGCCCATGCTCTTGAGATGACCACATGGCGGGTCTATGACGTAATGTATTGACACTATCGTATTGACAGGATTGACAGGGGCGCCTGCATCTGGCGTTCGCTTGAATAAAATGACGCNCCCTCAGGCAGATGATAAATAGTATCAGAATCGGAGACCAATGAGAGCTCATGAAACAGTACATGGTTAAAAAAAAAAGGCACAGACAACCATACATAAGCTATGTAAACATGAATAAAGGGACTCAAACAGTCAGACAGATGTTCCTTTTTCTCAAATATTATTTTATGCTCCCTTTCCTAAGGTTACACCACTGCGATCAAAGTTGGGCAGTTGTTCACGCAGTTTAACAAAAGATTTTTCTCGATGACAAATGAAAAAAAAAAAAAAGGCACAACATTAACGAAAGTTATTGCATGTGGATAATTCTCTTTGCATAATGACTACTAGTTTGCCTCGTCATGCCTCATTCCCACGCTGACCGGACTACCAGTCATACTAACTGCATTTTCTCGGAAGCGTTTGGGCGAAGGAAACGTGAAAGGGGTTGAAAATTTATGAAAAAAAATACTGTCGATGTTTTGGTCTGTGAAGCAGATAGCTGTCCCTGTCCCGAGGACTTTGTACAACCCTGCACATGTGTTACAACCTTTTTAGTCCAATAGAGTACGGTCTTTAATAAAGGCTACAGACAAAGACTCTTACTCGAAAATGTGAAGGGATAAACATATCTGTGAACTGTAATTTTTATACACGTATATAAACACTGAATTGTAATATGTACTGACATCTGATTTATTATTTTCATTTTTTTCCTTTACATTTCAGGATTGTGTAAAGTAGTTAAAGAAAATTAAATGACACACAAACACCGCTATGAGACGAGAAAAGCTAGGGTTCATTCTTTGTTTTATGCTTGGGCTTTTTGTACTTGTATATGTGGTATACAGAACAGAAATATATCATGATGGACGCACTGCGCTGTTGCAAAGGACATTTACAACCGGCATAAACTCACCGATTGAAACTTCACCCTTTGACATTGAGACTGAAGACGCCAGATTATTCAATGACACAGGAACTGTAGCAGAACAGTAAGTACATAAATTATTTGATCAGCAGTGGATTAACCAAAGGATAGATAGGGCACCTGCTACATGACCCCGCCCCTCTTAAGGCCCCAAGGGGGTTCCTCGGCTCTGTAAAAACTTTTGGCCCAATTCACTTTCCTTCACAGCAAGGCCCGGTGGCAGGCATTGTCCTTGGGCCCCGGACGCGACTTCCGCATGTCTACATGAGAGTAGTGTCAAGAACGAGTAATAATAGTAACCCTGTGAGTCACTCACTACTTGTTTCGCATGACAGTTAGGTTGGCTATCGCAACGAACTCCAATGTCTCGATAGCTCAGTGGTTAGAACATTGGCGGGGATTGTAGTTTTAGCGCCAGAAAGTTTATGCCCTACAGCTACATCACTCAGATTAGATAGAAATGTACAACGCCACAAGGCGGGGTCAAAATGTTTGCTGATTTCTGGTGTTCGTAGAAATAGAATATATACAGTAACAGTGCAAAAAAGGCGGAGTCAAATACCTTCCTTGCTTAGGCCATACGTATGCGGCTGTAGTCATTTCATTTTATTGACTTCTATTATTTTCGAGATTTGACAACGATTTTTTACAATATTTTTATTTCAGTTTCAAGTATTCATCAAAATCAACTTCATTATCCTGCCCAAAATCCTATTTTCACCTCCGCGGTTGTAAGCAGGAGGCAAGAAAGTAATTCAATTAGAATATTTTTTTTGGTCTCTGGCAAGCGGATAAAGTCATGCATACTTAGTAAATCAAGAAATATACAAACTGAAACCCCGCCCTCTTTTTTGAGTGGCTGAACTCCTCCTAGTTTCGCTGAAATTATATGTATTTCACGCTGTAATGTATATATGTAAGCTCCGCCTAATTTCGCTAAAATTGTACATGTTTTGGAGCTGTAAAAATGTATATATACCTGATTTGCTGTAACTGTATGTTATTTCGCTGAAACTACATTTCCCCAACACTGGGTCTGAGAACCGCATTTCTCACTGTGGGTTTTATTTTTCAAAGCCGGGAATAGAAAAATAATGTATAAATAACACAGTAGCCTATATTTCCAGTGTACTAGTCACTACTACGTATCTGTATGTCTTTCTTATTCTGACTTCATTATGCAAAGGCCAGTTTTCTCACGGAAGCATAATAAACACGAGTCTACTGTAGATAGCAGATTCGCGCCCCGCACCATGTTAAGCCGTATTTGCATAAGATACCCTGTAAAAAAGATCTGATGAGAAAGACATTTCCACTGATTTGCTACATTGTTATTGCTCATATGGTGATTAGAGGTACTATGACATCATTTTTAAAAATCATACAACATGAATTTTGCCTACTGTATTTTTGCATGGTTGAATATAAGCAGGAAAGTCTTTCATTCGATTTGACAATTTGATTTTGAAAATTTGATTATGCCTGAAAGGTGATGATGCTGCTGGTGCTGGTGGTAATGGTGATGCTGATGGTGGTGATAGGTGTGATATGGTCAGAAGATTTCATTTCAACTAAAATTGTTGCAACTGCTATGATCTCTGTGGTAGCGAATAATTTTGTAGATCCCATGAAAGGGAAGTCACTACATCGTGATGACGTCATGTGAGGAGACAACAGAGCACTGCCAGATTATGCATGCACGGTCATCGGAGCATGGCAAGATACATAACTCCAGCAATCATTATTGACGCTTTCCACTTCTCATTGACAGAGGAATATTGATTGTCTGATATGGTCTGTCACTGCTGTGGCCTTTATGGGCTGATGCATCTTTTCCTTTCGGAGACGCTGACGCAGTCATACTACTATTTTTCTTAAACTGGATGTTAACTTCGTTGGAGTTGATTTATTGAGAATGGTCTCTTCTTAGTGGGTTGGAAAAGTATTCTAGTAACGATCTGAAAATACGTGTCTCCATATACCAAAAGTAAAAATGGAAAAAAAAATTGGAGAAAAGGCTTTTACGTCCACGTAACCATTTGTTTGGAATAGACTACCTAAAATGTGTAATTTTTATGAGACTTCCCTAAACGCATTTGTTCAAACAATATTTTGATTGACCATGACACCGACACTCCATTTTATTCATACAACTGTACTGTAGCATAAATGTGCAAAGTACAGTATACTTGTTTGTGTGAGATGAATATCATATCGTTTTCATTTACTTCTCTATGTAAAGCGTTCAGAGTTTGTATGTACAGGTCTGGCCACAACATAAATGTTACCGGTATGTATGTATTATTATTAATTAAACAGATTGTATATTTTTTCCTTTTTCATTACAGAAACGTGGAAATTGATTCTTTAAAGAGCCCTTTGATACAAAATACCACTCGTGAGTTTGAGGGCGGGAAAGCTCGTATGAAATATTTGATGCTCTATAATCCTTCGGCACGAAGTGGTCAGAGGGTAAATTTAAGTTTTAAAGGATGTGAATACAGTGCATGCGCTGTGACCCTGGATCCGGCCAAAGCTGACCTGATAATATTCGACGGAGTTAATATGGAAAATGTGATACCACCAAAGACAAGGCCTCCGGGACAAATGTAAGAGCGATTTCTGCCGTCTTGTGACAAAAAGGCACAAATGCAATGAAAAATGTATTCCATAATGTGCCTTTTTGTCACAAAACGGCACATTTCTTCTGCAGCATTACATGTAATGGTACCCTTCAAAGTATATTTTTGATACACCAAAGTGGGAAGAGGCAAGTCACACATGTAAAAACCGTCGTTCCTGCAAGAGGAGGGAAAGGAGGGGGAAGGGGTTAAAAGGGATAACAGGCCACTGAGTCAGAAGAACCATCCCTTTCCCTTGCACCTCAAAGCCTGCTTACAGTCCTTAGGCCAGTTAAATTACTACTGTCATTTCTATATATATATAAGAGGATAGTTGCTTACTTAGTAAACTTTCTGTCAGTAAACTTTCTGTCAATTGTCATTTCTACACTTCCGAGGACAGATGTTCTACCCGGTACACTTCCTTCTATCATTTCTATTTTACACATCAGAGGAGAGATGCTTACCTAGTAAACTTCCCTCTATCATTTCTATCCTACACGTTAAAGGATGTATGCTTACTCAATAAACTTCTTTCTATCATTTCTATTCTACACATTAAAAGATGTATGCTTACCTAGTAAACTTCCCTCTATGTTTCTAATCTACACATCAGAGGGCACAACCATGCTTAGACAGTAAAACTTCCTTCTATCATTTCTATCTATTCTACACATTAGAGGATAGATGATTGCCCAGTAAAATTCCTTCTGTCGTTTCTACACATCAGAGGCCAGGTGTTACCTAGTAAACCTACTTCTCTTATTTCGTCACTCAGGAAGCAGAGGCTTATCCAGTAAAATTACTTCTGCCATTTCTCTCCATAATAGAAAGCAGATGTTTACTCAGTTTAATTATTTTTGTTATTTTTTCCACATCAGAGGGCACCGGATCATTTCTATATATCAGCTGCCTAATGCTTACCTAGTAAAATTGTTTCTCTTTATTTCGCCTCATTATATGGCTAAGGCTTACGGTTTCAGGCACCTATCAGAAGGCCGAATCACTCGTTTTGTACACGCCAATTAATCCGCCAATGCATAAAATCCCCCTTTTGGAGGGACCCTGCCAGCCAATGTCAGGGTTTAGAATTATGTAAAATGACCTGTGATCTAGACAAAGCATCTAATTTTGAAGTTTCGGGTAGAATTTGAGCCTTCTAGATGTAAAAATAAAGTGTATTGGGCTTACATTTTAGCACGCAGTCAAAACCAACGTAATGAAAAAATTGGAGACTAAATCAGAAGGGGAGGTGACTAGCTCTGAGAGCGATTTGAGAAAAAGTTTGCCGATCACCCCCTCCCCCCCCCCCCCCCCCNNTTTTTTCCCCCTTTCTCTTAAAAGATCGGACAAATGTTGTACACTGTATTTAAACCTCCGTGGGAAAAAATATTCCCAGATCACAGTAGAATTTGTAGAATAACACATTTTGTTTACAGGGCCGAAAGAAGAAAAAACAATTGGTGCCAATAACCTTACCCAGTAAAAGAACGTTTCTGTCATTTCTACACATCAGATGGCTGGTGTTTACTCAATAAAATTGCTTTTTCGCCACTTCAGAGGGCAGATGCTTACCTGGCAAAATTATTTCTGCCATTTCTCTATCTCAACAATGACTTACGTACATGTATTCCATCGGTAATACTGTAGGGTTCATAAAAAAATAATATGTATAATGTGTGCTATTCTATAGCATTGCGTGGCGTTGTAAAACAACTTTCTTATTTCTCCACATCAGATGGATGATGCAGACCAGGGAAGCACCTACAGCCGGAAGATTCCCCTATCTGCGAAGACTTGGTTTGCTGAATCAGTTTAACTGGACATACACTGTGCTCAATGACTCTACTTTTCAAGTTCATTATGGAATTCTAACTGAAAGGCCAGAGAAGCTTAGAAAAGACTATGGTCAGTGCCCTATCGACCATCCTCAGTCATTATGATTGCTAAACATCGTAAGCCACAAAGCTAACACTTATTACTACCGCTTTCTACGATCCCACTGTCAGAGGTATATGACTGGCTGATATTGTCTGTTACATTGGTTGTTATTGACTGATGAAACTTTTATAAATTTAGGTAGCGAGATCTGATGGCGGAATAACATTACTACTTTGCTTCCACCGGCTGTAAGCTTAATTTAAGTTGACTAGTCTAGTTGAGAACGGTCTGTTATTGCCAATAACATCATGGTGTGACGGTGGTTAGTGATGATGTTTGTATTTACAACTCTTTTTTTCTTTACTTGTTCTTTTGTGAAGTTCATGCACGGCAGCTTTCTCAAATTTCGATAGCTTGGGGTAAGAACGTATATTTTCACAAGATTCATCCCTTATTATGTTGGTGTACGCGCTGTAGCTCCATATTTACATTAGTGCATTATTGTTCTTGCTTTTGATTGTGCTATACAGGCGTCGCAGGTCTTTCGTAAGTGCATTTAAGGGTAAGCTTTTGAAAGAACAAGACACACTGATCGCTGTTCATTCTCCAGCAAGCAAGAAATTTCTTATTGATCTACATTATTATTTGGCAATATCAATTCTAAAGAAGAAAATGACAGCATTAGGACCCTTTCAGTACTGTCCTGTTTAGACTATTGTAAGGTACTAATGGTTCTCTCTCCTATTATTTGACGCTTTAGGTTGCACACAAAAAAGTCTTATTTTTGTTTTTAGTTAGTTAATTGCATGGTATTAAAGTGAAAAACACATTTATTTTTCAAAATAACTGCATAAACCGACTACACACAGTGCTTTTCTTATTTGTGAGAGTCAACCACATAACAAAGCATAAAAAAAAAATGTGAACTTTCGTGAGGTCCTAAACGGGCTCTTGAACTTAAGGGGGTGGTACTTTCCTTTTCCAGAAGTTGTAATGCACATAACAAGGTGTGCAACCTATCACTATGAATGCAGTGGATTCCTATGCAAACTTGCACATTAAAGTGCTGAATGGTGCATTTTTCTCCCTCAAGGGTGGTGATCTTAGGACAACTGTCATTTGCGATTGCACGAGCTGTTTGACAACCAAATTTCACCCACGTCTTTTAAACACATCTAGGCATGATCTTAAGGAGGCGTTTCCTGATTCTCTGTCACGCATAAAGTTATTTAATATCAAAGGGTGTTGCTAGTTTCTGATAATTCTGCGTCAAGACAGAAAATCAAAAAAAAGCCTCCATTGCATCGTGCATGAAGGTATCTAACAGACGAGGGTGAAAGCTGGTGTCAAACAACCGGTGCCATTGCTAATGACGCGTGTTAAGATCATCATCCTTGAGAGAAAAAAAAATGCACCATTCAGCACTTTGGTGTGAAATTTTGCATAAAAATCCAATACATTTATGAGCATAAGTTGCACACCATGTTATGTGCATTACAGTCGTTAGAAAAGGGTAGTTCCTGCTATTACTGTAAAGCCCGCACTGCCATTTAAAGTGGACACCAATCAGTAGCTTTGCACCAGCACCCCAGCAGCCTCCGCAGTGCAGGAAAAAGGGAGCTTCGGAAAAAAGGGAAGAATCGCATCTCATGTGACACTTTAGCGGAGTATGGTACCATCGTTACTTTAAAAACCGTGGAATCTTTGTACAGGCTAAATCCCACCGTAGAAATCGACAAATCATGATAGAGATAATCTTCACCTAGGTTTATCTAAATATCTTCTTTTTTTTTTCCAAATATTTTCCTACGGAGCATGGCCCCGGATCCCCTTAGCTTATGTTCCTGCTTCGGCGGTTGCGCCCGCGCCTTTGGCACACAATTAGACCTTCCCCTCCTCT
>JAWQUT010000295.1:946323-962787 GCA_033807755.1 Ellobium chinense | reverse complement strand
CCCCCGAACATCAATCTCGGATCCAGATAGGATTCAGATGCGTGCTTGTACACGTGCAAACACTGAACAAGTAGAGAGTCAAGACTTTCCCCCAAAACCACCCTTAAGAAAAAAAAAAGGATTGATATATATGAAGTTGGAGGTCTTAGGCAGTAGTTTTTTGGGAAAGCCCGGCACGAGGTGGTTACGGCCCTGGCACCAATCCAGCCTCGTGATCCATCCCCATTCCTTGCAGAACATGTGGATAAGAAGCTGAAATAAAGACCCTGCCTTCTCTTTCTCTTTCAGATAAAATTTACCGCAGCAAAATGTATGATGCGGCCTGGTATGTTAGCCACTGTAACACATCCTCTCAAAGGGAGAAATATGTCAGACGAATGTTGCCTTACCTGACCATCCACATCTACGGAAGGTGTGGAGACAGAGAATGTGGTTCGAAGGGACCAGTGAGATATGGATCCAACAACCACTGCTTTGATCTACTCTCTAAACGTTACAAGTAAGTGAACTGACTTGGATCAATTGATGGATCTGGTTGCTAGGCTGCTCCTACCTTGTTACTAAGTTAGACAAGCGCTGAGCAAAAATGGCGACTAGTTGAGTGATAGCCGTTTTTTTCCATGCAATATTCAAAGAAATAAATAGGAGAGCGAGGCAACAGAAGATCATCAGAGCAAAATACCTCCGTCTAACAAGTGTTTCGGCCCTTTGACTTCCTGGCACTCTAAAGAGGCTGGGGCACACTTGGGTCATGACTCCTAAGTGTCCTTCTGTTGATTTTTTTCCCGCCTCGCTTCGGGAGGGATTTGAACCCGCAACCTCCAGTTCCCTAAATCCTTCTAAGATGACAAATTATTTGCTCAAATGTCACCACAGCTCTCGGACCTCACAAATGCAATAATCAACATATGTTACTTAGTTAATATCATTGAAAAATCGATAGATGGGTTACAAACAACTTGGAAGGATTGAATCGACAAAGTTGGACTATTTGAAAGGCAACGTTTACTCTGTATCAGCGTGACAGCAAAGACGAGACTAACATTTTACCTTGTTCTTACTGACTTTGGAAGAAGTAAGCTTAGTTAGATACAGACTTAAGTCGAGAGAAAAGCACAATAAAAGTCACTAAGAAAAAAAGTGGAAACAAGGCAGGCCACTAAATTTGTAGGATTATGTATTTACATGTATGATGTGTATTGTTCTACATGATCGTACTGTATTATGAATGAGACGTAAATTGTAGATAACTGTAAATCAATTTCCCTACGGGTTAAATAAAAGTAGTATTTTTTTTTTAATTTTTAAACACTGTTTGTTTCTCGAGTATTTACATGTATTGAAAGCATAACGATCAAAGACTGATCATAGCGCAGTGCGCTAAATAGCATTGTGAAAGTCAGCCATTAATTTGTCGGAGGTTGTACATCCAACACATAAGGACGATGTATTTTCTGACTGATAAAAGTTCGGCATGTCATGTGACACAATCTTACAATAAAATTCGTTCTTTCAACTGGAAACAATCCCACGACGCCTAACCTATCACCGATTTTTTTTTTAAATAAGCACTGATAATTTATTTCCCTGACGACATTTCACTCTCCTTTCCTCACTCGACGCAGGTGTAAATGAGTACCTGGCTTTCAAGCTGAGGTGGGGTGGGGTGGGGGGAAGAACCAGGGCGCTGTACCGCGGACGACCAGCAATGACTTTTGTTATATGGTTCGTTGTAATCTGTGTAACTACATGTATGATCTGCACTGTTCTATGGTGTATTATATAAATGAGATGTATAACTTTATATGATACTGTAAACCAATTTCCCTACGCGGTCAGTAAAACTATTTTCATATTTTTTTTTCAAATATATTATATATTATCGTACCCTATAGGATTCTTACGTCTATCTTGGCGGCATAAATCTACACATTCTTGTAAGTTTATATTGAAGAAAAGACATTTTTTTAAAAAATAATATATACTCCAACCATATATATAATTATACTACAACCATTTCTATGAGGGTTCTTACATCTATCCTGATGGCAATTCATTATCATAGTGCGACTTTGCGCCCCCCTCCTCAAACCTCGATTGAAAGCTGTTGTAATATTGCTCATTTACAACTACTGTAGTTGTCTGAGCGAAATACACTTATTATTACTATTGCCAGTTCGTGTTGAAAGAATACACTTACAAACTGGCATATTAGACTAAACTAGTCTACGTGTCATTCAGCGATTTCCTACGTTTCTCCAGGTTCTACTTATCCTTCGAGAACTCTCTGTGCCGAGATTACGTCACGGAGAAGTTTTTCAACATGTATAACAATGTTGACGTCGTTCCTGTGGTGAGAGGTGGGGCTGACTACCACAGACATTACCCTTCGGAAACGTTCATCAATTCTGCAGATTTTTCGTCCCCGGAAGACCTTGCCAAGTACCTGAAAGCATTGTCACGTGACAAGAAGAGATATCTTGCCATTCTTAGCAAAAAGAACAGGTAGGTTTTCAGGCGCAGAGTAAAGTTTGCTAACAAAGTAAATTTTTAATAATGCAGTCTACAAGTCGTCTTATCCAGGCTAATGCCCGCTCCCGCAATTTAACACTATTATTACCCCAGCAGGCCTGATCACTCTAGGACTTTCTCAGTTCCCTTGGGAGCATATAGTGGCACTGCAATTCATAGACGCTGATCACTAGCATTCTGACATTATCTTCCACTGCCTGTAGCCAGGTACCCATTTTACAGACTAGTGGACTGAGGAAAATATGAATGAAATGATTTTCTAAGGCACTTACAACACAACCATGGTCGTGGACCGAACCCACGACCCCTAGATCTTGAGTCCAATGCTGCAACTGTTCAGCCATGCTGCTGCTCCATACATATCATAACTTCCTTCATGTCCTCCATTCCAGCCATAGGGTACTGAGGCAGTTTACCTTGGAAAGATCAGCTCGTAAAGTGCTGCAGAACTCTCCTACCATGACAGTGCTTTACCAAAAATTTCGGTTAACCCGATCCAAAACAAATTTCTCGACCAAAGGCCCCTTTGATTCAAAGTAAAACTTTTCGATTGACCCGATAACGAATTTCAGGAAAGATTATAAGTAATGCGCTGGCGTTAGAGGAAAAAGTGACGGGGAGAGAACAAAAAAAAAAAAAAGAAGCCGCTATTATGTAGCAGTTTTTCCACCCCTTATCTATTGGTAGTCTGACACACGGAGATTAGGTCGGATGCTGAAAGGGGTATTACAGATATCGATCAAAGGGGTATTACAGATATCGATCTAGTATGCTTAGATTTAAAGAAATATTTAGTACTCTACATCATGGAACCTTAACGAGATTTTGTTTATACGCCAGTATCAGTAGCCCTGGCCGTTGTATGTACACGGTAGCAGTGCCCTCATGCCGTCAGCATGCATCGATACTCAGCTGTTTGGACCTCTCTATCTAACTTTTAGATCTGGAGTTTCATTAGTGTGAGTGTGACGAAATGAGACAGAGAGAGACAGAGAGAAAGAGAAAGGAACGGTAGGGTAGCTTGAGCGAGTAAGCGAGTGGTGGAAGAACGATTTGGATGAGTGAGCGAGTGAACTGATAGTTAAGAGCCTTGTTGCTGTATTGCTCATTTACACTTAGTTGTCTGAGCTAAATAAACTAATGTTTATTAATATTGTTGAATATTGTGTCAATCAAAGGTGATGACAACGTACGCCGATCCCCGAAACACGCAATCCAGATTTGCGCGATTTTGAAGTCTAATGGCTACCACTAAATCCTTTACTCATAGTATCCAAGGCGATTACGGAGGCAAAAGGTGTGATGCATGTAAAGAAATATAAAATTTTTGTCAGACTTCCGCATAAACTGTAACAAACAAAAGTACGACATACGTCATCACACACCTACAAGACGTAAACATTGTGGATCTGTTTCGTACCTTATGTTCCTATGGATAAATTTGATTACAAACTATCCAGTGATACGCCATGCTTTGTATACGGAACATATTAACGTACTTATGATAACAAAATACCACTATTACTGTACACGTGGATGGAAAGTTGATAAGAGTGCAATGAAAACAGTTCAAAACACTTTATACCACATCATGTTAGCTTTAAAGAAAAAAACAAACTCTTGAACCTCTTATTGCTCTTTAAAACTGTCTTCAGAAGACACAACGCACAAATGGCACACTCTCTGGAATGTACTGCGCCACGCCTTAAACGGCGGAGGTCGAAAAGTCGATGCGTCGAAGCTTGTCTCACTCTTCTCTGTTCTTGAATATTGTACTAGGATTGGGCAGAACTGAGATCATACGAACGCATTTCGTGAACTTCAGTTCATGTGAACTTGATCTAACACTTTGGACGAACCGATCTGGATCTAAACTGTAGCTATTTTGGATGCTTGATCTGAACTTTAATTTTCTACCTAAATTTCAGTTCAGTTCAGTTCAATTCAGTTCAGTTCACAACTGCCTCGAAAACCAGAATCGAATGCTGATTTCTGAAACCAAGTAGAGCTGATCAGATCTGGAAACTAGCTTAATTTTATAAAAACTGGATTAAGTTAATCTTAAGAGTTTTCTCTTTCAGTAATCTGAACTGACATTCTAGTGAACTTGCCAATCCTATATTGTACACCTTTCGGAATTCTTCACCAGCAGTGTCTATTACTTTTTTTTTTCCCCCAGGTACATGCCAACCAAAATTCCCAATCTTAAATGCTCCTGGTGTAAAGCGGTTCAACTGAAACAACCAGCCAATGTCTACCCAGGAGATATTCTTGACTGGTATAACAGGACGGGAAATTGTTGGGACCCAAAGGATCTTTAACATTGGCAAGGGAAATAAGCCCACCATTATTCTGTGGAAGAGTTATTGTTCCTATTTGTTTTTTGTTGTCTCATTTGAATTTTAATAAACCTGCACAATATTGGTTGGTTTTTGGCTTTGCTGATTTCAAGGTTTTTATGTCAATAAAACTGCGATGGCTTAAAGAGTGAATTTTTTTTTATTATTTTAGAAGCACTTTAAGAACTCAGCACTCACCGTTTCNGGGGGGGGGGGGGGGGGGAGAGAACTACTATTTCATGACGACATTACTGCTAGATACAGACTCTTGATAATGTATCATAAACTGACGCAAACATACTTTGCCTCAAGATTAGCCATTGCATAATATAGTTTTTGTATTCAAGACTTAAAGTTAATGAGTTTTTCTCTCTGTGTGTGGTGATGTTGTTTTGTTGTTGTTGTTGTTTGTTGTTTTTTTTGGGGGGGGGGACATCGTGATAAACAGTAGATGGATACTGGTCAAGACAAGATAGATTACTGATAAAAGAGTTGCCCTTTTTTTTTGAATCTCCTCTCACCTAGGTAGTGATTATTACAGTTATCTTATCTTACCCCCCCCCCCCNCCCCCACCAGAGAGCTCATATATGCCCCACATTCCCCACCTGTCAGTATGGTTTTCCCCCCTCTCCCCTCCAGATGGCCAAGACAGTATTCGTTCACAACCTCTATGGCTCCTATCTCCCTCCTGCCCCTTCTGATGACCTTAACAACTAAATTAGCTTTCACTATCCACAGATGGTCCCTATCCCCCCCCCCCCNCCCCCCCCCTTCCTTCCCTTTATGATGGTCAGAATAAGAATATATCTTCCACTACCCCTAGATAACCCCTATCCCTTTCCTGCCCATCCTGATGTTCATTACAATTATCTTTCACAACCCTCAAATGGCTTCTATCCTCCCAACCCTTTTTTCCTTATCTGATGGTCAGTATCATCCTCCTTCTCCTAGTGTCTCTCCCAGTGAGGAATACATGAAGGACTGGGGAGTGGAGAGAGAATGTCGAACGATGACAAATTAAGAAAGATCCATAGGCTGGAAACAGAGAATGGATTTCAAGAAAAGTGAAGTTCAAGAATAACTGCAAAGCATTTTTCCAAAACCTGGTATGCGATCTTTGAATGTTTTTGAAAAAACGGAAATAACACGATGGTAACTGCTCTTCGTACATATCGAGGGTTAGCAACCAGAATGTTTTATGTCCACATTTTATCACTGGTAAATGCTTGAAACTAAATGACATTACAATATTATGTGTCTTTTTTTTTTTTCATCCAATACAAGTGTTAATAGAGTCAATTTTCTACTTTTGTGCATTTTGGACATGACACATTTTGGTTGCTAACCCTCGATACTTAAAAAAAAATTAAGTACAGATTATATATTAAATGCCATAAAACTTGAAGGAATGCAGATTTCAAGCTCAATTTTGTTTAGAAAAAAAAAATAAAGAAATGCATCTACCAAATCATTTTCAACGAAAGTGCTTTACCGAGTTTTGAAAAAACACTCTACAATTGCAGTTTGGAGAATCTTAGGTAAGAGGGGGTAAGAGGGAAAGTGAAAAAAAAATGAGAGAAAAAGTAGTAAAAACAAAATGAGACAAGACACCTTTTCAGACAAGCAGATTGACAGACAGTGAGTCCGACAACAAACCAGCAGGAAGCGAAGCAGCATCGCTCAAAGTGAAGCCCATGATCAGAAACGCAGCCCACTCCACCTATTGCAAACACACCAGACCTGAGACCTGAGCGGGAGAACGCCCAGCCCATCAAGCCCATACTACCCTTATGGGTGATACCCTACCAGACCATCCCCACTCCACCGTGTGAAGACCTGGGATACAACAGGCTGGACCAGGCTTGGAACACTCTCCAGATGGTCCCTAATTTTGCTCTCAGTACAATAATGACGACAAACTCCTGGTAAAAGTGTTTTGACTAGCGACTGAGAAACACAGTCCTTGCTCAGCTCTGTCTTCGCGGTCAGTTCCTGATCCCACGCGACACAAACTACAGTGATATTGATAACATGTGTGAAATCAATCTGTCCAGGCCAACATTAGAAACAAGTAAAATCATTCGAGTACGGCAGTATTTTTCTAATCCATATCCAACGCCTGCTTGGGAACACGAGCGATCTACATGACAGGACTATTCAGTCAACAAGTATTACTGTATATACTGAACATGTACTGTATCTTTATCATCGTTGATTGGCTAAAATAAAATAGCAAAGCCGCTCGTAAATCCTGTACTTCTTTTGGACTCGACAACTCACTTTTATTTTAATTCCGTTCTCTTTCGTCACAATACTTGCGTCAGTGCTTCGATGATGAGCCCATGTCATGCTCACAAAATCACAGCACTTGAGAAAACTCTGAAGTGCATTGGATTTACAAGTGACATGATCTTTAGAAACATTCTTCGTCATGTCACTGACAGCAGACTTAATGGTTGTGTATAAAGTTTGGCTTAGTCATTGACCCATTATTTGTATTGAGCAGGTCAGAATGCACTTGGCACTGATGCTCAAGAAAGTTTACATCATGATACGCAGCAAATGCTGCACATTTGAGTGCACAACTTCTCTCATACTCCAGATGCCCGACTCAAGTCCAACAACACAGAGTAAGGATGGTTGTTTATACTAAACTACATGTATATTGTGCAGCTCTTTCATGATCCATGGGCAGTTAGGTATTTGGTTGCCTCTGGCCTTGACTTGTAGTATGCGTTCTTTGATTGGTAAGATCCAGATAATCACAGGTCATTCGCGTGCACACCTTTTCTCATACTCCAGTTGCCAGAACAAAGTCTAGCAGCACAGAGTAAGGATGGTTGTTTATATTGTGCACTGTCTTCATAACATTAACATGGTCACAGGGTCAATTTCTTGATATTTTTTTCTATTTTGCCATCATATATACTGTTCAGTAACATCCCAGTTACAAGCCAATGGAGTGCACTAAATTTCATCCTATCCAGCAATCAAACTGAAGGTGAAAGAATACAGATTCTTGATATTAATACCTTGCTGCTGAAATGGCTGGAAATCTCAGCGTAATAAAAGTCTGGTAAAGGGACGATACTTACGAATCTTACTGTAATGGACGGTGAATTACCTCCCCTCGGCCTATGCAATGCAGTGAGTTAGTGCCTAGCGTGTTTTCCGGGTATTTTCAAAATTGTCTTGAAAATAGAAAACATATTATGGTAGCAGAGATTTTTAATTTTGAACTGACGTGATGGCCTTTGATATACTGATTTCTCCACTTTTTTTTTCTTTCTTGTAAATAATTGAATTTATCAGTAATCACAATTATCCCACACCAAGCAATAATAACGTTTCTTTACAGGAACATCGGGGTCTCTGAGAATATTTGACTTTTGTCCAGAATTGGTCGTATACTGTTCTTTTAAGTCATGTTGAGCATGAACTCTTACGACAAGAGGGCCAAATTTCAATAATGTAGACTACCTCGAGGCAGTTCGGACGCTGTTCAGTACATTTTTAGGTTCACATATCACTTTGTACACGACTACATAATCTACATGTACCCTACCCAGTGGCACAGATTAACGATGGCCCTGTATAGAACACTTAAAGATGTTGCTTATAAAGATGCTTCAACAATAATTAAGAGAATATGTCGTGTAACACATCTGACATCAGACGCTGAACGCCAAGACGAATACCGAGAAAATCTGCTTTCTCAACCACCAGGCTAACAACTTCCACCTGAAGCATGTCGTCAACTTTGTACTGAGAAACAAACACACCTGAAGACCACATGGGAGACTGTCCCAGGCTTGACCCAGTTACCTGTTGTTCCTAAGATCCCCACAGGTGGACGTGAGGAAGATCTGGCAGGATAACACCCTTATGGGTAGCCATGAGTTGATGACCGGCGTCTCTCTCTGCTCAGTCCCGAGGTATGTGGTGGTCGCTGTTGGTAGACGTGGTGCTTCTGTTTCCAGTTCCAGGCTCTGACGGTGTCAGACCGCATCTTTACCAGCTAGATCATCTACCTCCTCTGAGGAAAACTCAGTGTTGCCGGGGCTTCTTTTTAATAATAAATTAATCATAACATTAACGATAACACTAATATAACATTAGAGTTAGAATCATGAACATGACTAAACCAGAGTTAGAATGGGGGAAAATTCTTCATGTGGCCAATGACCGCTCTATTTACTGAGCCTTGCTCCACCGTGCTTTTCTAAGCCAAAAAAAAAGACAACTTTCTGNCTCAGAAGCCTTAAGATGCGATGTATTAACGCGACGAGCTCTTAAGAAACCTAGATTTTTTGTAGTTTGCCTTGAGCCCTTAACCACATAATGAAGTTTCCTCCTATGCAGGGTTAAAAATAAACACCAGTCAACTCCGCTTAATCACAACTTTTCGGAAGAAGATACAATTATTATGTTACCAAAAAAAAAAATGCTGCGATTAAACGGAATCGACTCTTTGAGGATTAAAACGTTGCATGAACATTGACGTTATAGTTAAAATTAGATAATTGAGAAATTGCGCATTTACGATAAGATCTCTTACCATCGTAAGAATTACATTAGTGCATTTATGTCGAATGCGTCCTTAGCAGCGTTCAAAATACAAAGCTAATGTAATTCTTACGATGGTAAGAGATTCCATCGTTAATGCACAAGTTCTCAAATATAGCCGGTTCTTCCTTACCACTTCGCCTATATTAACTATAAAGCCTCTCGTGCCAATCAAAATCTGCTCCTAGCGCTATGAAACCTGTCCCCAACTCTAGATAATAACATTAAAGTTACCCTTAACCGTGCACCCCCCAACCCTCCCCCACCCCCCGGATTTGCGCCTACCACTAATCTTACCCTCTGTAAGCTGTCCCTAACCCTAACTAATAATTCTAGTTACCCTTAATCGTAACCCTTCCTCCAGTCTGCTCCTACCATAACTTTACCTCCTGTAACCTGTCCCCTAACCCTAAATAATTATGTTGGAAGTTATCCTTACCCGTGCCTCCCAACCCGCAAGAAAGTCTGCTGCTACCACTAACCTTACCCTCTGTCCCTAACCCTAAATGATAACTTTAAGTTCATCCTCTTCCGCGTGCCCCCTCTCAAATCTGCCCCTACCACTACACCTTATCCTCTGAAGCTTGTCCCTGACCATAAATAAAAACTTTAAAGCTTCCCTTAACCATGCACCCCCTACACCCTCCAGCAAAGAAAAAAAAAAACCTACCACTAATTTTAGCCCTTGAAACCTGTCTCTAACCCAAACTCAAGACATACCTTGAGAAAGTTTCTGCATGGTTACTGTTATTGTTAATGCTGGATATTAGTATAAGAAGCCCGGCCTAAATAAACAATCTTCTGTCTGCATGGACACGTGTCGGACGGTTTGTCCGTCTCCTCAAAACCTGCCCTGAACACGCGGGCGTTGGAAGGATTGATAGGTGGAGAAGAACAGAAAGAATGAAGGACAGAAACAAAGGAGGTATAGTATCAACACAAGTGACAAAAAAAAAAGCACGAATACGGTGCGAAAAAAAAAAAAGAAACACACACACACACACACACACACACACACACACAGACACACACACACACACACACACAGAGAGAGAGAGAGAGAGAGAGAGAGAGAGAGAGGGAGTGAGAGAGAGAGAGAGAGAGGGAGAGACAGAGAAAGAGAGAGACAGACAGAGAGAGATATAATGGTATGCAGAGTAGGTACAAGAGAATAGACAGGAATTAAGGCTTCGAAAGGAATTCTGAATGAGACTATGACCCCTAACCAGAACTCATGCCTACTAGTACTAGTACAACCACTGACCCTAACCCTAACCCTAACCGTGATGGCCATCGTAAAAGGAATGTTAATGGAGGCGAGTCCATAGTCCCAGTGTCCATCAAGACAGAAGCTTTAGTCGAAGCGAGTCCTTAAACCCTAACGTCCGTTAAGACAGGAGCATCAGGTTGGAGTCTCATCCGGTCTCATCTGGAAGTCCTCCTATGGCTTCATTCCCACCTCCGCCCCCAAAATAAGAAAAGCTTAAGGGCTTTCTACACGTACAGTTAAATCGAAATCGTTTTGTCTCAAGATTTGACCTCATCCGGTTTGTCTTCAGGCCGCTTCCGTCTACACGACACAGATCCATCTGATACACATCCGGCATGTCAGCAAAATGTGTGTGTGTCTAGCCGTATTATAGTGTGTGCTCCCCGGTCCCTGAGAAACATCAGCGTGTAGAAATATTAAAGTTCGAGTTCATACGTGTATGTTATCATACCTTGCACTTGGTACTCCCCGGTCCCTGAGAAACATCAGCGTGTAGAAATATTAAAGTTCGAGTTCATACGTGTATGTTATCATACCTTGCACCTGGTAAATTAGATCTTTCGACTTTCTTTAGGTCCTTTCGGAAAGAGACGCAAGTTATTTTGGTGTCGTTTCTTTACAACCGAGTCTTTGTCTGGCCCTGGCTCAAGTTCTTTTACAAGATTAACAAGTTCATGATAGCCTTGTTCTTTCATCAGTCTTTAGGGAACGAGCATTAACGAGCCACGTGAGATCACGAGTTTTTTGTGCTGTAATGCCTGCTTGGAACAAGTCCGCCTATATTTTCACTGTACCGAGTGAGGGTTTTGAGATTTTGTAAAGCGAAATCCGTATGTAAGGGCATATTAAGCCATGCAACACAATCTCAGGTCATCCTACTTGCTGTGTAGAGGCTTGCATAGACATTTCTTTGTGTTCTTCATTTTGCATGTTGGCAACAGAACTTGGATTGTCAAGTGTCTTTCTTCTGTGGTTTATATTAGGATGTAAGATCAGAGTGTACTTTTCCTTGATCAAATTAACATTCCTTAGATGAAATTATTGACATCTCTAATCTCTGACGTTAGGCGGTACACTGTATCTACTAGCAGGCTAACTAAAGAACTTGAGAGCGAATATATCTTTCTTCCACAGGCTTTTACGTATATATATTTATTCATGATTCCATGCCTAATCATTTATCAACTGTAGTGGCTCTATGGGCTTGACTAGATTAGGACTAGATTTTCGAATTTCGGACAAAGTTTAAGATTGAGAAACTGGTAGAACATAGCAGAATGACAGAAGAAGTCCCCGTGTATTATGTTCATCAAATTATGAGACTAACTTCATGTAGAAGTCGCTAAACATGACAATAAAAATAATGAAGAAAGCATATCTCACTATGTGTTCCATACAACTTCCCGTCTTTTGTCGGGAAATCTGTTTATAACAATAGGTCCTTCATGGCTCGTTCGTGTAATATTTGAATTTACCATCCAAAGAGATCATGAGATCTATAAATTTCAATGAACCCAACAATATTTCCCTTCGACCACACTGCCGTTTTAAAAGTCGTCTAGACGCAATGCACACGTACAATGCTAGTGTGAAACAATATTTGAAATTTTAATAACTGCATTTTTTTGTAACTTGAAAATAAAGCGATAAATCGAGTCTTGAACGCGTAGACTATAAAATTTTGATACACTAATTACGGAAATGCAATATATTTTTTTTAATCCAGTGGATATTTGTTCATTTACCCTTGATTTCTGGCAGGCCAGGATTTTTGGCCTTGAGTTCTTCAATTTGGTGTCCACATGCAGAGTGTTACCTGAGGTTTTGCCTGTACGGGCAGAACTGTCCGGACGAACTGCACTGGGCGGTTATGGTACTGCTTGTAACGGATCAAGGTACTTAACTATCTTGAGCACGTTATACAAGAGACTCTATGTAGTTCATATCATCTGTGCAACCTCCTATGTAAGTTTACTCTCTTTATGTTTGGTTTCTACATTTTATGTAAGAATAAACTGTGACAAAACTTTTATTATTTATTGTATTGCTAGTTTGGTTACGCTTCACCACTGTTATTGACCTGGAGCTACAGTTCTGCGCTCTTGAAATGTTGCCTTGTCCATGACAGTATGATAATGACAGTAGTATCTTGAAGAAGGATATGCAATAACCAATAGGCCCTATAGCATCAGAAGATTGGCTATGAACATGGGAGGAAAGGGGTTGGATTTGAAATTTAAAGGCTTAGATAGATGCAAATACTTTTGTAGACTCACAATAGGTGGGGTTTTGCCACTCAAAAATTGTGTGGTTGTTGCTAAGTGGGTGATGCTAAGTGGGTAAAGTTATGTTTATGGTGTGAAAAAGCCTTGTCAGGGTTCTCGAAATCTAAATAATTTTGCACCATGTTCTTACGTGTCCAAATCTGGAGAAAGAGTAAAACAATATGTACCGAAAGTATTTTGGCATGAGACCCCTTGATAAGTTACTGACGGTTATTAAAGCTGATAAACCCAACAGTGTGGAAAAAAAAAACATTGGCATTTTCATACAGTACCTGAAAAGGAGAAAAAAAAGGAAGGAATTCCAAATGAGACTCACACTTCCTAACCGGGACCCATGCCTGCTAGTAAACCCAGACCCTATCTCTAACCTTAATCGTACCTTTAACCTAAACCTAAATGCCCATCGAGACAGGTGCGTCAGTCGAGGCGAGCCCCTCATCCTGACGGCCGTCGAGACAGGTGCATCAGGTATGAGTCTCAACTGGAATCCCTGCCCAAGGTTGGAATAAGGCTAGGAAAGAGAAATTGGTACTCACGTGCAATGTCTTTCACTCCTTGTGAGCACGATCTTCATCTTTCTTCTGCGGTTTGAGCTTTGCGCACGATCTTGTCTTGATGAAGGTTCTGATATAGATGGTGAATGTCACTGTCGTTGTTAGAGCTGCCAGCCTTCCCTAAGTAGGTGTCTCTGTTGTTTTCTGCTGCAGTAGGCTGAGCCTGAGATCAAAAGCAGCGAAAGATGGTTATTGGGAAAGACAAATATTTGGCTGTCTACAGCATTAGCCATGTGGTGCTTGTTTCAAAATGAACGTCAGTTTAGTACATAATTTCGTGCAAAATCATTAATATCAGTAGATACTTTCCGTTTGGTGTTCAGCCCCTATCCTTGTAGGTCGACATTCTGTCTTTCATACAGCATTATATCATATGGTTTAATAAATTCTTGAAGTTGATGGGATAATGTGGTTTCAATCGTTTCTTAAATTAATAACCCATGTTTTTGTCTTTAAATGGCGATAAAAAGAAAACGTAACTGATTTCAGCTTGACATCCTGGCTTTTTAAAGCGGTTTTTTTTTTTTATGTAGAATCATATATACCGGAAAAATCCCACCAATTTACATCTATTCTCTGTTATCTTTATTGTTAATCAAGGATAAAGTCTTTTTGTTGTGATCTAGAATCTTGCCCACAAAATATTAAGCATTTTGTTAAAAAAAATATTTCATACATCTTTGAAAAAGCAGGAAAAACAATGAATCCCTTCTATTTGAAGAATTCAAGACGGATTTCCCTCATGTAAACGATGTTTCGTTTCTCATAAAGGTTTCCCACAGCGCCATTCGCGCGTCTTTTATTCCAAAACATCAAATGATGCCCAGTGGTAACTGGGAGTTTTGCACCAGTGCAGGTTAAACCGCGTATCAGCGCCGGTTCATTTTTAATTGTGTCGTAGAGAGTTGCGCGTTTCGGAAGTTCGGTCACACCTCGGAATTATTTAATATCTTGGCTGCAAAGGGCTTTACAGTACAGCATTGCTAGGTTTTGTTACTTCTAGAAAGCAAACACTCAATACCATTCTCAAGAGTTACTTCTCGCAATATTTACAAATATCATACGTATCAATTTATAACAAACTTCATATCCTCACCCAAAAGGACTGTTGATATTCCTCTACATACATTCAGTATTTCGCCAACATGGATTCGATAATAAAGACCTCAGCTGGTACTGTTGCGCGTTTTCTCTCCAGATCGAGCATACCTCTGACAGTTGTCGGCAAGTGGCGCTTTGGTACGGTGAATGTACAGCCAGGTGTGACTGGCACTGTTGCACGGTGCTCCTGAGTTCGTTGATGCGGTGTGTGACACGGGCTGAGGATATTCAATGAAAATAGCACCTCACGCCACCATCCACTCACTCCAACCCTTTTCCACGCATTTTGGCGAGGTTAAAATCTGGCGAAAAAACGTTTTTAAGTTCGAACCTTGAACAAGAAGAAAGTTTTGCGAACTATGCCACAGTGTTTAAATGACTAGATTTTATACGTGTCCCACATCTGTAACACACACGTAAGAGAAATAGATCCATGAGGTTTCAAGACGAAGATGTTGTACGCTTGTAGAAATCTTGCCCCGCTATATACGAGTCCCTGGCGGACCAGAACGCTGCACCGCGGCGACTACTACTGGCTTTGTTGGATGATTCATTTGTAAAGGTGTATATTTATATGTATATTGTACATTATTCTATGAAAATCTGTAATGAATGAGATGTTAAACATTGTTTGGCGCTGTAGAACATTCTAAGAAAGAACAGAAATCCTATATAAATTTACTTAATGCATTTTATAATACGGGATGTGGGCGAGGGCATGGGAAGGGGGGGGGGCGCCTACCTCAAGAATGTTGAAAGTCGGAGCAAATCTTATAACTGTAGTCATGTCTCATGCCCGGGAGGGAGAGAGACGCCTAAACTGGTGGGTGACGGAGTTGGGTGGGGGAGGGGGAGGGGAGGTGAGGTGAGGATTCCGTGGGGCAGTTATGGTGCTGCTTGTGACGGAACTATTTTCAGCGCGTTATATAAGGGACTCTATGTATTCTATATCACCTGTGCAACCTTCATGTTGTTCTGTGTTAAAATTATTGTTTATGCTTGGTTTCCGTACATCGAGAAAGCACATCCTGGAAATATACTTTTATTTATTGTACAGCTAGACAAATCTAGTTATGCTTCATCACTACTACCGACCTGGAGCCACAGCTCTATGCTCCTGAAGTATTTCCTTCCATGTGAGAGCAAAATTTCTGACAAGAATTTCTATATATGGGCCACTCTACAACATGGGTTAGACCCGTACCAATCAACACACTAAAGAGGGATTATTTTGATAGGGCTTGTATAAAAAAAAAAAAAAACAGCGGCTTGGTTTGTTGCGGAGGATATACAAATAAAGAAAAGTTATCCTTTCCAAATCTTGCAACCCTGTTTGTTGTAGGATGGCCCGCATAGGGAAATCCTACCGATTTCTGCTTGGGGAAAAAATCCCTGACGTAAAGAGATGCCAGTACTGAAAACTATCTTGCATAAAGAATGGAATATTACATAGCTCCTGTAATATCAGAAAATTGGTCATGAGGAAAGAAGAAAGGGGTTGGATTTGAAATTCAAAGGTTCAGATAGATGCAAATACATTTGTAGGCTCAGAATATGTGGGATTTTGCCACTAACAAATAAACTGTGTGGTTGTTGCTAAGTAAGTAAAATCAGTTTGTTTATTGTGTGAGAATGGCCTAAAATACTAGGTAGCCTGTTTGCTGCCCAAATTCCTAAAATCTAATCAGCCGTGTGCCATTTTTCTATGTGTCTAAATTTGGAGGAAGAGCAAAACAATATGTACTGAAAATTGGCATGAGACCCCTGGAAAAGTTACTGACGGTTATAAAAACTGACATACCCTGCAATGGAGGGG
>JAWQUT010000295.1:891749-925956 GCA_033807755.1 Ellobium chinense | reverse complement strand
GGGGGGGGGGGGGGGGGGTGTACACCAATCTATAGAGACTAAAGAGTGCCAGCCACAAGGAAGGTGATCTATGGTGACACTATGGAAACAGAAGGTCGTGCGAGTCCCGAAGCTCTATCCGATCTTTTGGCTACACAACCCATCTTTACCGTATTTTTTTTTACCCCTTGATGAAATGAAAAAGCAATTGAAAAAAGCTGGCGTCAAAACAAGGTCGAGCTTCGGTCGATATTTTTTATTATTTGTCATGAAACGACCGAGCCAAGCCGACATTGTCAAAAGGAGGGATCGGCCCACCACTGCCTGGCGGTCGTAAGCTCCTTCCTCTTCGGAAACCGGATAGATCTTGACCCACAGTGACTCAGCTATTTGTCGCATGTAAAATGACAACGAGCTTTAAATACAAGTCTTGTGGCATGTACTGAGTGGCTCCTCTTCCTGTTCTACATCCTGCTCAGATAAGATTGTATGAGGTTTAGCATATGAAACCACTTCTTCAATGCTCCGAGCCTGTTTGACTTATCACCCCCCCCCCCCNCCCCTTTCCAACTCTCCCCTCTCTCCAATCCCCCGCCTGGTACGAGATCTTTAACCTTCTGTTTTTGTTTTGTTTTGTTCCACTTAGCATTTGAGTGGAATAACGTTTCTACATACATGTTGCGGTTAGTCATATCAGGATTTTTTTGTCTCATCCAATGTATGTATATATTCCTGCTGACATGCGCATATGGGTCTTATATGGGTTCTGCAAGGGACTCCTGTGGCATTTGCTCTTATTGGTTCTGTGAAAGGTTGGACAGATGTTTACGGACAAGTGCAGATATTTACGTGGGTAGCGACTAGCGATTTAAGAGGTAAATCCGGATACTCAGTAGGCGGCAAAGTGGAAACAAAAAATTATTTACCCCGTAGGGAAATTGCTTACAATGCCATACAATGTCACACATCTCATTCATAATATAAACACATATAGACTATAACAATACACATCATACATGTAAATACATAATATTATAAATACAGTACATAATAAAACCATTGCTGGTCCCCGTGGTGCATGCAGTCCTCTGGTTCCCTCAGCTTCAAAGCCAGTGACCGTATACACAATCCTTGCGTTAATTAACGCATTGCGTTAACCGCGATGAACACTATTAATGTTTTATGAGTTTCCCGTGGTT
This sequence comes from Ellobium chinense, assembly GCA_033807755.1. NCBI lineage: Eukaryota > Metazoa > Mollusca > Gastropoda > Ellobiida > Ellobiidae > Ellobium > Ellobium chinense. Next base: position 924,778 of record JAWQUT010000295.1, on the reverse strand, counting down.
ACCGCAGTGCGTTAACTAACGTTTGGATTATGCATACGGCTACAGGTACTCGTTTACACCTGAGTCAAGTGCGGAAAGGGAAGTGAAGTCTCTTCCTTTAGGACATCACAACGAAAACCGTCCAGTCTTCAGTTTCTGAGTACGACTCACAAACTACATTTCCATGCTGCCTTCTGTCGTCACTCAGGAAGTGTCAAATCCGCTTAATCGCAACTCCTCCAGCCCATCAAAAAAACAAACAAACAAATAAATGGAGTTGCTATTATCCAGTGACTTTTATACAGCAAAATAGCATTTTGTCATGGAGGAAATGTTGTAATTAAACGGAAGTTGCGATTATCCTAACGGCAGTTAAGTGAAGTCAGTCGTAACAGCCCTTTCCTAGATCGTGTTAGAAGAACTTGAAACTATCTGGGTTCAGAATGTATCCCGGATACAATACAATTTAAACATAAGATATCCGACCTCTCTAGAGAGAAGCATGAACCAACTGATCTTCCGTGAAGAAACCCACCCTAGTCATAAATGTGTTTGGTTTCCTTGTTAACTGATACTCTATGGTGAGCCAGGCATGCCTGCGTCATCAATCCATCTCTTCCCCTTTATATATATTTTTTTTCTTGAGAGAATTAAGGGATATGACACTGTAGCTGTGGTTGACTAGAATGCCTAGCGGAAAGTAAAGATCGGGATTCCCCCAGCCATCTGACTCAGCTAAAAGATATTGCAATCCCTATCGGAGAATGGGGAAAACATGCTGTTAAGGCCCCCTGTTTATTATGGTTATCATTCGCATAGTCGTAATTTTTGCAAGATTGCAACATATTATAAAAACACTGATTAAAAGTCGCAACCAAACAGCGCCGCTCAACTGCAAATTCCGTTTAATCGCAACTTTCCACATTATCTCATGGACTTGAGAGTAAGTGGGTCAATTCTAAAGGTTGCTGTTGTAATTATGCAAAAGAATGCGATTTAGCGAACTGGAATCAGCAACATTAGATGTAAAGTCTTTATCTATATGACTGTATCTTGCCCTCGCCGGCTCTCTGCATTTGTCTTCTGGAGAGGAGAACTTTCCCATTTGTCCTACTTTGTGTGAGCATTGGTTTGTGTCCGCTCATTTCCCACTTCTATTACTAAGCGCTCAGTTTCCATCTTGTACTATACCAGACAGCCCAGCGAAACTTCTTGACCTTGACCGCTATGACTGGCGTCTACGAGTTTGAGCTGAACGAGTTCATGACAGAGAAAGGTGTGACGATGTTGGCTCAGCCACTGAACGATCAGGAGACTCTAGGTGGGATGGTAGCTGCTGGTACCCATGTAAGTATCTGTTGTGGTTTGTGTTATTTCATGTGTCAAGTTCACCAGTCTATTTATGCGTTGAATACCCATTCTACAACACGCTTTCCTCGCTTTGTGAGCAAATCAGGGCGCATAACTCTATTTTTCAGGAGTTACTTCTCGCAGTCTATTTCCGAATAATGTCTATTCCGAATGAGATTTACGTCTGATGCCTAAAAGTCAAATTAGGGCTGGGGACTCGCCTTGACTGACGCCTCCGTCTCGATGGGCATTTGGGTTAAAGTTAGGGATAGTTGTAGGGATATGAGTATGGTTGGGGTTGGAGTTGTAAAAGTAGGCATCCATTACTATAAGGGGTGTGAGTATTAGTCCTCTCCTGCTGGAGTTCACCTCTCCGAATCAGCCAACTACGACAAACAATCCCGTATTTGCAGTAGCCTGAGAGTGAGGCACGAAACATGAATGACTGAGTAATACATTATTGGTAAACGAACGTTGTAATCGACAACAGAACCGTGAAGTAAATAAAAGTGGGCATTTCTTAGTTTAGTCTAGTTTAGCCATCATGTGGAAAGCTTTTCTTAGACGAGCCTTTTGAAAAAGATCAATTGATTGATTTTGTCATAGCTTTTATTGATGTTACTGTTGCTTACATTACAATACAATCACATCCCCTTCTTGTATTTGTGTCTTGTTCCTCGTATCTTGTATCTTATTTTCTTGTCATTTACGTCATCCACCTCCCTATTTAACCAGGGTTCGACCTGGGACGCCCCGACCTACAGCGGGATAGTGGTGGAGATGAGGCTGATGGATTCTCTGGGACGCTTGAGGAGGTTCACTGAAGAAGATCATCCTCTGATCATGAAGGCTGCTAGGAACCACTTGGGAATGTTTGGGATCATGTATGATATCACAGTTAGGGTATGTGGAGGCTGGATGAGTGGATGGATGGATGGGTGGATGGGTGGATGGATGGATGGATGGATGGATGGATGGATGGATGGATGGATGGATAAAGGGAGGGAGGAAGGAAATAGGGAGGAAGGAAGGAAGGAAATAGGGAGGAAGGAAGGAAGGAAGGAAGGAAGGAAGGAAGGAAGGAAGGAAGGAAAGAAGGAAGGAATATTTGAGTCGACTACTTTTACTATCAAGATGAATAAATAGCTCAAGCACAGAGTGACTGAATGAAAGCACACTGTCCCCTTTGATGGATGTTGTAGATAGACTGATTTATGCCAACACATCAACTCATTTTCTAAAAAAAAAATATATTATGCAGCATTTAAAAGATGATTTCAGGAGTGGGATTACTGACGGGACTTTCCGTTATTTTACCCCCACCAGGTCAGGTTAATCCATAGCTTTCTCAACTCCTGTGCCGCTGCCAGTTCACAGGCGCTGATCCTGACATACTGATAGCAGCTTCCCCGACCAAATGTGAATTTAAAAAAATAAGTATCTGGCCAAATGTAACATGAACAATAATGGAAGGCGAACCCACGCTTTAAATCCCAAGTTCAACGTCGTAATTATTACATCAAACACGCAGCTCCACTTTCAAAATTGAAAATGATGGTCCCTATGTTACAGACGCACATAACTCCGGTCTCTCTGATGGTAACTGTGTTGCAGGTAGAACCAACGTTCGTGGTGAAGGCAGAGAACAGGTTCGTGCCTCTTGGAGAATTGATGATGAACAAGACAGCCTTGAAAAACGAAGTCCTCAGCAACTTAGCTACTGAAATCGGCTGGTTCCCTTTCAACAACCTCACTCCTGAGGAAGAAGCCGAGTATATCAAAAGTGGAACCGTTCCTGCTTCTTGGAGAGCGGCTAACGACTATGTCTGGCTAAGGTAAGACTAATATAAATATAATCTAGGACAAGATACAATCAAATTCACGAGACAAGATGGCGACGGAGGCAGCTGTGTTTACAGTCGCTGGTTACTATATATTCGTTTTCGACAGATCTGCAGTCATCTCACAGAAGCTGAATAGCATCGATTTAGTGAATATTAGTCTCTGTAACCTGGTAAGCTGTCGTCTGACTGAACCTGCCATCTCTGCGGCTAGCGACTATGTCTGGCTACGGTAAGACTAATATAATATAATCTAGGACAAGATACAATCAAATTCGCTTGGTATGATTGGTATGATTGTGTGGAGCTATTTACTTCATGATTTTCCAAATTGACTCTCTTAGCGCGAGGCGCCTTGGATCCAGCCTCCCGCTGGCTGTGTAACCATTGTTACGAATAATGACCGTTGGGTGTGTTGTCTGCCAGTCTATCAGCTAACACTGGGCTGCAAAACTTCACCGCCGCGATTGGCAACATATATTCTATATTATTATACTCTGTTGTCGCATTCATTTCAAGAGTAGCGAGCGGACGGTAGAATTAATTCTATCACCTCATCCCGACGGTTAAAATGGTGCGATTTCATGGAAAATGGTTGCTATAAACTATGAGCTTGCGCTTCAATAATGGGATCTTTTACCACCGCACATCGGTGCTGAATGCACACTTGGTAGCGCTTAATATATTGAGTTAACGTGATTCTTACGATGGTAACAGATCCCAACGATAATGCGTGAGTTCTCAATTAATAACAAAATGCGCCTTAGCACATAAAGATGAAGCTGTGGAGCCATGATGGGTACAATAGATTACTGAAAAACAATCTATGAAGTCATGAGTGGCTGGCTGACTGGCTGACCGGCCGGTTGGCTGACTGGCTGGCTGGCTGGTGATATGTATACGCCCAAACAATGGTTGGTCTATTCAGAGACCTCAAACAATGCAAAAATAATTTCCCTTAATGAAGAACATCAGGGATGAGTATGCCTAAGACCGAAAAACATGCACTATATATTTTTTTTCCTCTTCCAGGCGTGTCACTCATACTCTATTAGTGTTACGAACAGCTGTAAATTGTACAAACACTTAAAACGCTTCCTTGAAATGTATGAAAAACATTTCATCCCTTGAAGACAGAGCACTTTTTTTCTTTTTAATAAAAAGAAGCCAGTGCAACCCTGTTATAGACTACCGTACTGTATTAATCTCCAATAGTAATGATATTCTGAAATAATTGATTCTTACTTTTTCTTCTACTGCTGCTCCTCCTCCTCCTCCTCTTCTTACTACTACTTTTACTGCTGCTGCTGCTGTTGCAGCTACTGCTGCTGCTGCTACCACTAATTCTACTACTACTACGACTTCTTCTTCTTCTTCTTCTTCTTCTTCTTCCTATTCTCCTTCTTGAGTTGACAACTACAAGCTAAGCTCTAAATACTATGGCAACACACATAATTATTTACACAACTTTGTCGCTGCGCCGTTGTTGTTAAATGGGGAGCCATCGCTTCATAACAGGATAATGTAACTCTTGATCATAAACGTGATTGACGAAAATTTGAAACTCCATTTGTCTCATATACACTTGTTTGACTATATCCAGAACTTAAACAGAGCCACTGACGACGAAACTCCAATCTGTATCATGTACACTTGTTTGACTATACCCAGAACTTTAAACAGAGCTACTGACGACGAAATTCCATAGTATTAGTATCATACACACTTGTTTGACTATCTCCAGAACTTTAAACAGAGCTATCGATGGCGAAACTCCAATCTGTATCATATAGTACACTTGTTTGACTATACCCAGAACTTTAAACAGAGCTACTGACGACGAAATTCCATAGTATCATACACACTTGTTTGACTATCTCCAGAACTTTAAACAGAGCTACCGATGGCGAAACTCCAATTTGTATCATGTACACTTGTTTGACTACACCCAGAACTTTAAACAGAGCTACTGACGACGAAATTCCATAGTATCATACACACTTGTTTGACTCTCTCCAGATCCTTAAACAGAGCTACTCCTGATGAGCTTGTGGGACAGAAGATTCTTCCCCCTGTGTACCTCCCAACTAATGGTTCTCTGGCTGGTGGATCAGGATCTGGTCTCCTTAAGGCTAAAGTGAGCAGTCGACTGGTTTCCTTTTACTGTAGACTTTACAGCTGGTAAATAGTAGCGGCTCAACATGAACATAGAAAACGGTTGCGATAATATAAATTGAAAGAAACCACGTTTGTTTGGTTCCCGAAATTAAAAAAAAACAAAAAAATGGGAAGCCACACTTCTTCCTTGACAAAGAAGTATCAGATGTGAAAGGGCCCGATAGCTGCGACTACTGCGGAAGAGACAAGAAAAAAAGCAGACTTGCAAGTGGTGTTTCCTAGACCTATTCATCATGCAGTGCACCATTGATTCTTGCCGCATCCTCCGACGACACGAGGTCGTTGTTCTATCAACAAATTTGAAGCTGTAGATGGTTGCTGCCATGTTGTCAAGCTTTTTCCTGATTTGGTTTGATAGCGTATCCTTTGCTATGACTGCCCATAAAATACAAGGAAGAGTTGTGGTTTTCCATTTTGTTAAACTGCAGAGACCAAATCAACGCAGCCCTGCTGGTTTTCAACAATTATAGAACAAATGTAAAAAAAAAAATACGACTTTTATTTATCCCATAGGGAAGTTGGTTATTATATATTCTTATATACATATATATATATACATATATATAATTATATAATTCACATTGTTTAAAATTGTTTTGCCTTACACCAACGAGGTGGAAATTGAGTTAAAAGTGCACTTCTCGAGACTGTAGTCGAATGGACTCGGTATGGCTATCCAGATATGATATTTGTTACCAATTTCTGAGGGTGTATGAAAGGCTCTATATAATAAATAGGACTTTAATTTCATGCTGTAATAATATAAGGTTTATAGGTCTTGCACGCAAGCCAGTGTTCACTCACAAGACTTCATCTTAAGTCGTATCATTACTCAGGCAGGCCAGAGGAGTCAAGACTTTCTTAATTCCTTGAGGAGCATAGCACACAGCTGTCATTTTCAGGTGCTGATTTCTAGCATTCTGACATTGTCTTTCTCTGCCTATAGATCTATACACTGTATTCTATACACTGCATTGTCTGGATTGCTACACTAGACAATATATCATTGCAATGTATACCTAACTAATATAATATATTCCACAGGGTTCCCTCGCTGTTGCCCAAGCCCTTGCCCCAAAGAGCTACCACTACCTTGCCAATGCTTTTCCTGTAATCTTACCTCCACGCTGGGGCACTGAGACTAGCCAGGCCTTCTTGCTCAACATTGATAACGACTTTGACAGACCCATCAGGGCATTTGAGGTAAGTTTATCTTTACATATAGAGTGAAACTTGACATTGTCCCGCACAGTATGGTTGAGGAGTGGTTATTTTAACAGCAGTGGCGCTTTACAGATACATTATTTTGTTATTACAAATAATATTATTATTGAGCTTGACCATACAGGCTGTTGCATAGACCCATCAGAATGTTTATATTGTCCATCATGCAGTTCCTGATCACGAGAACAGAGCAGCAAATCAAGACCAACGGATCCACGCCCATAAACAGCTTGTTGCCAAGGTTCTTCAAGAACAGTAACTGCTTCCTATGCTTTGGCAATGAGGAGATAACCATGAATGATGACAGTGGGAGAACTCTGGTCATCGATTTTCTAGCTCCCCCTGCGCAGGAGGGTTTCTACAATGCTGGAGCTGATGTAAGTGCAAATGTGGTGAAAAAAGAAGAAAGAAAGAAACAAACAAACAAACAAACCAGCAAACAAATACAGAAAGAAAGAAGGAATTTTGGATCAATATATACATATCATCACCACAAATGCTGTAGCATGTGCACCTGACTCTCTGGACATCTTGCTGTCACTATATTCTGGCACCTATATTATGAAAACCTTTTCAGGCACAAATATCAGATAGTAACGCTGTACAATATCCCCTAGAAATGTGGTAAAAAAAGAAACAGGACTGAATGCAACTCCTTTTACTCGCATGTAGAGACCAGATTATTTGCAAAATTGTTATGTTCTTTATTTTTTGGAGTAGAATCGAATTGGCTTAATACACTGTACATCAAACCAAAATAAATTTAAATTTGCATTTGATATACCTGTGCCAAAAAATTACAGGCTCAAATTTGTGACACCAAGAACACCATGGAGAAGCAGTAGAATAGAGTAAAAATTTCACAAAAGACATATTATTTGTGGTTGTGCTTTTTGGGTGTTAAAGTGTTTGGTGAGTGACTGGACCATAGTTTTGATGTAAAAAAGTTACAGAAAGGAACAATAATTCAAAGAATTAATTCAAAGAGAGAAATAATAATGCGTAGTAATTTCTCCCCATGATGCGGCTCTTGAACCACATTAAGCTGTGCCTAGCACCGCATGCACTGGAGCTGAAGGGGAAAATGCAAGACAAAAAAAATTAGTCATTTTTGGTCTGGATGTGGTTAAACTTTTGGAAAGGGGAAATCGCATCACTCTTTAAATTAAGGATTTACAATTTACTATTATTTGCATGAATTTGATCTGACTATTTAGCCACCACGGTCCCATTCAAGAATAAGGGAGCTGACTAGTTTGTGCAATAAGACATTATATATGTACCTCAACAGGAATAATGCATTAATATATAACTTTTATAACAGAAGCACTTTGTTTGTCTGAACAGTTTGTGAACCAGTTCAAGAACGAGAAGTTGCGACCCCACTGGGCCAAACGTCATGACAACATTCCAGGCATTATGAATGTGATTCACGACACTTTTGGAAATCTTCTCACTGGCTTCCAGGAACAAAGGACATTGGCTAATGTTGACCCTTGTGATATGTTCATGAATTCCTACTTGTTGGCTATTTTTGGTAGAAGTCAGTCATGTTACTATCAATAAGCCTTGATATTGTTTACATCGTCAACTTGGGGCCATAACCCCGTAACAATTTCGAGTGTTTACAGAAGAACATAAAAAAATGTTTTATTTCTCAATACATGGCCATACATGTAACAAATTTTGAATTTGCGTGGCAGTAAAATTATTCATCACATTGTCTTAGAATTTTAACATGATGTTTGAATTCAAAAACTACTGAATCAAGCAAAAAGCCAAATGTGTTCTTTAAAAAACGCAGAGTTAGGGTTACTGTATCAAGTCTTCTTTCAGTTGACCTTGTTTGATTGAAATTCTTTTGACCCCACCTTTCATTTGGATGCAACATTTTTCAATAAACAAATAACATTAGTGCCACTTAATAATGCACTGAACATAATAAAGTTTTGTTCATGCTCATCCGCTGCTGTGAATAAGGAGAATGTGAATTTATGAACTTCCATTTCAGTATGAGTGTAGAGGTGCTCCTCCAGATAATTCGAGGGGTGTCTGCACAAAGACCTTATCTCCCTTATATAATTCATATAACGATACGGTCTTTGCACAGGCACCCCTCGATATGTGTATTTAAATGTGTTTCACAACAACACTTATGTATTTCGTTGTATAAACTAAAGCTTATTCTTGTGTTTCATGTGCATCTTTGTTTTGTTTTTATTTGTGTTTAATAACTAGGTTTTGATACCTTTCACATCTTTTACTCTATAAAGCATGTTGACTCAGTTTATGTATTATTTTTAAATTTTGCTTTAGTTTTGATATTTCGTTTTTGCTTATAACATCCATATAGGCACGATTTTATTTGTAATGTTTACTTCCTTTCAATTTAATACTGCAACTGATTAAAACCACAGATATTTCATTTATGTATAATTTTTTTTGTGGTAATTTCAAGATCACATCTTGACAATATTTGACATTCTGTTTATTCACATTGTTTATTTTTGCAGTGTTGTTCTTAGACAGTGAACTACAACACAAAAAAGAAGAAAATAAAAGCTTTCACATAGAAAAAGAAGATACCTGACAATTATTTGTATTTATTTATTAAGAAACAATAAATAAAATCAAATTTTTTGCTGTCTCCAGTGCCTACTGGAGCACACTAAAAAGTGAACACAATTTGTTCAGCTGGTAAGTTTATGGCCAATCTAAGAGATCTCAGTCTGAAACAGCCACTGGAAAATTGTTTTACAATGCTTCAGATCTTCAAAAGCTGAATGAGGATATTAGAACGAGCTGGCCCTCATGTGACACTGCATTTCAGCCAAAATCTTAGTTTAGCTACAAAACTGCCAGTCTGGCAACCTGAATTGTAAAGGCTGACCAGTTCTGGACAAATCAAGACAGAGGTGGGAGAAAGGAGAGGGAAAAGGCTCTGTAACCAAAATTTGTGCAGACATCAACCTTGTCACTGCTGCCAGCAATAGTCATCACCTACAAATACACAAAAAATTAGTGAGATAAACGTTTTGTGTACAAAGTGAAGTAATTATAATCTGTAAGGAAATTTGTAAGTCTTCTATTAAGGCAGTGCACACTTCATTAAACTATTTACTCAAACAGGCCATACAATTCAAGAGATCATTCCACTGATCACGAGTGCTGAAGAACCGTTTTCACTGATATGAAATGTGAATTTTCTTGAAGTGAAGACAAAACTAAACATGCACATACACCCAAGGAAATTTCTTCTCCAGCTGTTGCTGTGATTGACCAGCAGTGACAAAGAATTCACTCCATCTGGCTGCCTATCACACTGCTGGGCGGGTTAGTGAAAATTCTGGAATTGTTTTGATGCAGTTTGATGACAACAAACTAGAATTCAATAAAGAATAATTAATAAAAGACAGATGAGATCAAATTTCATTCAGAAACCAGAAAATCAAAATCTGTCATGAAAGCACCATTCACATTGCTCTTTTTATATGTCTACAAGAAAAAAATTATAATAATACATTTTTGCAGTTAATTAATGATTTGGAGTAGCCACATGATAAAGCATTTTTACATAAAAGCATCATCAAGTGTGTTTTTTGTTGGTTTTATTTTCAGAATTTGCCCATGCTGTAAGCTTGCTCTGGTGACATTATAGAAATTCATGAATGATTTCAAACATATGAGGAGTTTTGCCTCGTTGTCTTAATAAAATGGTTGCATCAAATCCCAGTTTTCTTTAGATCTCATTTATGAAGAACAAAATTTTATGCATCAATACAGGTTACATGTCAATCATTTCTGACCTCAAGAGAGACAAGACAGCTTACTTTAGCACTGGTTTGAGTCAGAGACTGGATTTTATGACAGTGCAAAGATTTCCCCTCTTCTCATCTGACAGTACAGTCAGATTGAATTTTACTATAGCTCAATGACTTCATCTTTTCTCATTTGACAGTATGGTCGACTCCGCTTAATAACAGTAGGGATAATTACAACTTCCACTTAATCATAAAATTTTCCACACAAAAATATTCCTATATTTCTATATAAAAATCACCGGATAATTACAGCGTCTTTTAATCACAGCCTTTTCCATGCTTCATAGAAGATGCGATTGAGTGAAGCTGGTTAAATTTACTGGCATACACTATGCGCCTATTGCTGTAAGCACAATGGTTTGCATCTGCCCAGACACTGACTCACCTTATTTGTTTTGGAGTTTGTGTTGATACCAATGCTGTAAATGGATGTTGGACTGACTGGAACTCCCATTTTATGTTCACCTGTGATGGACCAGTGATTCAGGACATTGCTGGTACCTGCTGAAAAAATCTGGAAGGAAATTGAAATGAGAAGATGAAGACACATAGAGAATTCAATATCCAAAGATAGGGGAAGACATACGAACAAGGTTGCACTTCACAGATTAGATAAAATATCAAGAATCATGACTTAACTCAAAATGATATGACCCTAGACATTTTAGAGGAATTTAATCTCATCCTGCTGACAACCTGATTGGATGTAATCACCTCTTGTTCCCCAATCTTCATTTTCGTGGAATACTAGGTTATTCGTCAATGAAGACAAAATTCATTTCATAACACACTTATTCCCACATCCATTGTCCACAGCTTTCGAAGAGAGTGAAGAAAAAGATACAATGAGCTCATCTATTAATCCAAGCTTTTATGAGTACATTATCAGAAGGATGTTATCCAAAATGCTGTCTATAAAGAACAAAATAATCAGGACCCTTGAAGGGGAATAGGTGCATTAATGAGCTAATATTGTAGTTACCAACTGTAGTTACCAATACTGACCTTATCCTCGTAAAACATGGCTACATTCTGGGCTACCCCTGGTGTGTCAAAGGTCACAGTTGGAGTCAGAGTCTTCAGATGCCATGCTGCTAAAGATGGACCTCCACCTAACAGCTTGATAGAGAAAGCACACATTTGCACACTTATTCAGCATTGAAACAAAACAGCTCCCTTCAAGTGAGCAAAGAGACAAGCTGACACAATATTGAAGACTTTATAATAGAAAATGTCAAGAAATAAAATTTCCAAGCACTCTAAATTAAAATTTCTCTGTATTTAAACTAAAGTGTCTAGGTCTATATCAAGGCATCAGAACCTCAGTGGAACCTCTTAATGATATACCAGTTTGTTTGTACTCAAAATATTATGCCCCATCAACCAAAGCTTCAATATAGCATTCCCTATCCCCATCTTGAACTCCTGGCTATGCCTGTGAACTGCATCTGCTACCACCACATCACTGCTCAGTTTAAACCTGAAACATTTCATGCATAGTCTATTATCTTCTGACAGTTCGACAAGGGCACTCACCAGCCAATAATTTTCCTCATCCATAGCCAAGCACTGTAGCCATTTACCCATATGTGGTCTTGCACATACCTGAGGTAGAGGAGAAAGCAGAAATAAAAATCAAAGGTATAAGGATAACAGATTCTCTTATCACAATTGTTCTCTCTTCTTCTCTTCATTTCTGTTTTACCATCGTTAAATAAGGAATCTTCTATTAACAATCTATCTGCCTTGCTCATTTAATTTCCAATAGCATGCAGCAGACTAAGTCTATTTATTATCAATTTTGCTGTAAACAGTACTGCTTTCCCAGATGGTTATAATAATGGACATGTACATCTGCTTTATGAATAGGGAAGTTACACCAAAGATGGTGCAATGACTTTAAGATTAAGCGGCTGTTCTATGTTTTTATACTGTATTCCATGTTTTACACTGCATTTACAATGAACACACTGATAAAACTGGGCAAGAGGCATTAAATATTATGCTGGGTATATATGCCTAATCACAATATTAAAGACCCATATGCAGATTTTGAAATAGGAAATACCTGATGATTTTTTTTTTTCATCAAGACAACAAAATATCTTTACAAACCAATAGCCAATAACTATGCTATGGTATTGAGTTTCCAAATACTTGGTGTCTGAAATGAATCTTGTCAGTGTGGCAGATTAGGAATATTCTTGCATTATAAAATTATTAACAATACACTGTGTGCCTGTTGTGGTTTATGTCAGCTAGAGCGAGACAGCCCTAATTGCAAAATTAATTCTAGTAGTGTGAGATGTCTTGGGTCCAGCCTCCTTCTGACCTATGTTACATGACCAATGTCACAGATAAGAACCATTGTGTGTTTTGTCTGCCAGCTGATCAGCTGACATTGGGCTGCAAAATTTGACCGCTGCCTCCCATAATTGTGACTGGCATAAAACTTTATTCTACCATTGCACCCAGGGTAACGGAGTGAAGTTGAAAACTAGCTCTACTTAGCATCATAAGAGTTAACAATAAACTAGATTTGATTCCATACCTCATGCTCAGAGGGCTTCACTACATGCATAACTTCTTTTGCTCTCAAGTCTGAAACAGAAATATCATGTGATTAGAAAACATGAAAGAGATATCAGTTTTACTGTATCTGAAAACAGACCAGATTTGAGATTTAAAGCCAGTAATTTTTTTGTAGAACTGCAGCGCTTCCTGTGTCACTATAAATTAGTATCATATTCCTTTCTGAAGACAAACATTATTTTTCCCTTCCAAAACAATGGCCTTCAGGTTTAAAAAAAAAAGCTAACCGGCAAATAGTAATAACAAGTTTAACAAGTTTAATAAGCTTGTTAGGAATCAGCTGGCAGCCCAGACCATGATCACACATCCTAATGCAACACCATTTCATTTACAGTGGACTCCCCTAATTGCAATTCCAGTGGAAGCTGGAAGAAGTTTCTGTAACTATATGGCCAATTGTTCATGAGAAAAGTGTTTCGATTAAGCATAACGCATAAACCAAAACATCATGATAATACATAGCTGACTGTTTATACTTATCCGCTCTCTAAATACGCTTTCATCAATCCCTTTACTTTGCTTGTATTAGTTACAGTCATCCTGTCTCTTTACTCACTGGATGAAACTAGACTCACTAAAGCCACTCACCCCATATTCTAGCTGTCCCATCCTCTGATGCTGAAATCAGCCCTCGCCCCTCATCTTTTAGACAGATGGAATGAATGTAGTCAGAGTGGCCAGCAAGTGAGTCCTGCAGGACAACAACAGAGATGAAAATAGTGATAAAATGATGCTCAGCTTTGCAATAAACCTGCCTTCTCTTTGTTTGCTTACTTTTCTGCTCACTGACATTTTAGTCATATGAGAATTTACCGTAATTCCATATATAACACACCCAGGTGAAGTCTCGCTTGATAGTACTAGCCAAGTTCAGGTGCATGTTGTTAAAGACTTTTTGTGAGTGTGTGGAGAGAGGGGGNGGGGGGGGGGAGAGAGGAATTTTTTATTTAATAAAAAAAAACTAAGTGATAGAATTTAAGATTTGAATTTAAGAAAATAATATTTTCACTGTAGTCCTGACTGAATGTTAATCATCCGAGACTCAAGTTTATCAAGCTGGGTCACACATTACACATAATGTAGATTTTGTCTACTTGCTGATCTCCATGCTGAGAGCACCATCCTGCACTTCAGTCATGTCCATAGGTGCTGTGATCCCCACATCAAATGCTGCCTTAAAGAATACTTAAACAACTTCAAAACCGAGCCTATAAGAATAATGATGGTGAATGTAACCATGTGTTCATGATACTAGAATATTTGATGATACAGCATAAAATGATGATACAAGTGACTATTAAAAGAGAATACTTAGGTAACCCTAAATATGGTGACAGTTGCTGTAGTCAATTTTCAAAAAATCTTATGCTCACAAATTCACTAGATTCACAGATGTGTATTCGAATATATAAGACAGATTTATTTGTGCAGATGGCATACAAATAGTCTTACCAAATATGTGCCTGTCTCCATGTCCCATGTGTGGATCAGACTGTCACCAGCCCCTGCGTATAATGTGCACCCATCCTGTAAAATATGTAAGGGGTCTAGTTTGACATAATACCATGAAATAAAGCAAGTATACAGTCATTTCTTCACACAGAAATGCCACAAATTAGGCAGCCACTGAAGACAAAAACTATGTCCAATATTGTGAAGTTTCATCTACATGCTTATTTAAACTTTTTTTGTCCCTCTTTACAACCACTCACATTACATAACCTGGTAGACAATTCTATGCTCACTTCATAATCAGTGTATACACACAGAAAGATGTTACAATCATGGCGGTAGTTCATTAAATATGCGAGAAAAGTATTGTTCATATGCACTTGGAGCAAAAGATGCTAATAATAAATTAGACTATAGAGATTTTCCTGACGGCAAACAAACTACAGTATAGATGGATGTTTATCAAATACTTATATTGCAAGAAAGAAACATAAATGCCAGTACAAGTTCCATGATGGCAAATATGTAACGCTGTTGATAAACTTATTTAATCACTCCATTTAATCTAGTAACTATCAAATCAATAAAACTATATAACATTCCCAGTTCATCCCTAAAGAAAGGTTGATGGACATAAAATCTAAAACCATACATCATCATAAATCTAGAAAGTTCCCAGAACTTGATATCTCTATGCATTTCACTTCAATACTTTAGGAACTTACACTGCTTTCCTTGACAGCACAGGAATTAATCTCAGGATGTGAAAATACTCCCCTAAAGAAAAGAGAAAATAAAGAGATGTCAGTCAAACACAATAAAGCAATACAGACAGTAAATATTTCAATTGCCAGGATACTAAATACTGTACATGGTTTTCCTTGGATCTTCAATAATATGTTTTGCAAGTTAAATATATTTTATCCATTTGATAGTAATGATAGGAGATCTTTTTCTAGAGGAGATTTCTGAATAGGCCTTCCATGAAAAAGAAAAGGAAAGGGACTTACTTTTTGGGTATTGATAGAGCCCAGGCTACCTTTGGGTTCTGTAGGAAAGTAAAGACATAAGCACATTATACAAGAAAGGAGGTGTAACAAATGGCATGAACATCACTCTCACAGTCATAAAAGTGATTACAATAACCATTGCACTGAAAAAAATGTACTTTTCGGGTTGGTTTTCTTTTCTTCTATTCTGAAATACTACTGAAATTCTCATTTATTATTAGAGACTAGGAATTATAACTACATTTCTGGACGGTGCAAATTATACTGTGAAATGATTCTTTTTATCCTACCAAAACATTACTTCTTTCATTTTTTAAGTCTTTTTCTAATTTTGCTGACAATAAAAACTGTTGTGGCTCAGAGGTTTAACCTTCTCAAACATCACTGCACTGCACTGCACTGCCCTGCCAAAAGTACCTGTGGCAACACTTTTAAGATTTAGAGTCAAGAAAGATCATTAATCCAACTTACCTTTGAAATGACGTCTGACCACTTGTAAGCTTGAATACCACCTTCTCCAGCACTGAGGAGAGTGGATAAAAAACAGCCACTGATTACTATAATGACATGTAATTCATGCCACGACACTCCTTTCTCAATTTACTTATCACAGAAAATGAATGGTACTAAGTTTCCAACTGTGCTAAAGGAAAATAACTTGACTGTGTATTCTGTGTATATACATGCATCTGACACAGCTTGATTCACACTGCAATATGTAAAGCAGCTGCTGCTGTAAGATTTTAGGCCGAACTGCCAAAAAAAATCAAAAGGAAACTCCATAAACCATGTGTGCTGGATTCTCATGCCTACTGTCAATGATGGCATGTTGCTGTGCAGATGGCAGCTGATCACATAATTCATTCCATGACATCACCGTTGGTGATACAAAAAACTGTCTACCTCATAAGAAACTTACCATATCAGAAATGTTTCTGTGCTTGTAAGGCAATATATTCCACCATTCTTGTACACTGGAAATGAAAAGGAAAAATATTTCCACAAGTAATATCCTTTATGTTAGTCACTGCCAGATTTTGGACAGTGATAGTCAAAACAGACACAAAAACAACAGGCAGTCACAACTGAAGTAAAAACTTCCTTTCAAATTACTCTGCATCATATTTTAAAACGACCAGAAAATCTTGATATGACTTTGAAACTGACATGTATCATGTAGTTCATAACACAAGCACCAATTTCATGTTAATACTTTTGAAGTCAATTTGGCTCATAAATTAAAACCAGCAATAAGGTTTCCTTCAATGCAAAAGAACCAGTGAGTACAAAATTTCATATTAAAATATGTACGACTGAGTCTTAGTATTTCAAAAATCAGGCAATGTTGTTTTTTTTCCAATAAATAGTTTATCTTGCCTTCAAAACAAATTTCTGATTTGACAAAACTGAAAGCACACTAAATACCGTTGAAAGTGAATACTGGATACTTTGCTTCATCTCGGACATCTGGGGACAGTGCTGCGGTCAAACTGAAACAATAAATAACTTGCACTCAGGAATTTTAACTTCAAAATCACTAAATATAAGTTCAGTCAAATTAAAACTTCAGTAAAAAATGTTGAACCAATCTCACACATTAATGATAAATATACAACATCTATCAACGTTCCTCATCATTCTTAAAAGTTCAATCGAGCAAACCACACTCTGCATATATCAGGAAGCATTCAGTAGGGAAATTCTTGCTTATATATTCATGTTCTATTCTGCAACAAATATGACTTTCAATTGCTCACATGAAATGAAGGAAGTGGCCTTTGTTATTTCAGAATAACAAGTGGTACTTGACAAACAGAAACAATGTCTTATACAGATAAAATGGAAAATTTTTATTTGCTGAAGTATTTCATCAGAATCTAAAACATAATTACCTGAAAAGAGCCAGATCACCAAATTTGTTGGCAGCTACTAGGTAACGACCACATGGTGAAAAACTGGTGTCATACACAACTGTGTGGAGCATGTACTGAAGAACTTGTCTTGACTGAAGAAGATAACAAAAATGAGCAAAATGCATGATTGGTGACTGCGAAGTGCAAGCATAGATAGTCAGTCTGTAGCCATGGAATAGGTAGGTAGGTTGAAAGTATCCTCCAGGCATCAGTTCTCAAGAGGCATGTGATGTCGTGCAGTGTAGATGTGTTTATCCGGATATTATGCCCGCCCATGTGTACGGTGTCGCAATTTTTGTGAGCATGGTAGTATGTGTTTTTTATTTTTATGAAAATTTATATCATGGATTTATGAACTTTTAGGGTAAGAAACTGCCTTTTCCAATTTTTAACTCACTGAAGTCTGAAGGATTTTACTATGTACAAGCACCACAGACTGAAGGTTTTCAGGTTTTTTCAAAACCCATAAAATCTAAGATAATTCACCAATTGCAATGCCTTTTGAACACAACCAATAACAACATAATAACAATACACATGCCAAAGCACAAATGAATATCTCTCATAATGTGTGTTTTATGATTTTTTGAAAAAGGTATAGATTTCAATGTTCAAAAAAATTTGCGGATAGGAAAATAAAGGTGGATTACTATAGAAAATGCAGTGTCCTGGCTTTTTTTTTTTGTGCTCTATGAGTGTGAATGTGTGTACAGAAGATAAGTAAATGAAGTCTGGATCCCTAACATCATCGTCGAGATCTAGATCTGAGTTAGAAGAGGGTTCAAATGCAGCAAAAATATTCCGTCTGTTACTAGACGCCATTCTAACGATCACTGCAGATTCAGATGGCAGTCACCAAACTAAAATTGCTCTAACTAAAAAAGTTATCCACCGACTTCTGGGAAATTTTTTGTGGAACGAAATAAGTGGCTCCGTATACGCCTGAGATGGTTCCCATGCTTTTACGGGCATTTATATAGCCACTATAAGGCGATAATGCCGATCCCATGTTTTCTACGGGAAACGTCTGACGATACTGACGGCCAAACCCCGCGTTTTTTACGGGAAACGTCGCGAGTGAGTTAACCCTTTAAAATGACCAATTTCAATATGGCCTTTTATCATTTTTTGCTTTATTTTCTTTTCCTTAACTTCACATTTAATAATCTTGCTAAATCTTACCCAAGCACGAGAGTAACTTCATTAGATTAGAAGCTACTAATGAGGTCAGTAGGACAACAAGAAATTTGATTGCTGTTTTATTCTAGCAGAGAGTAGTAGCACTCCTTGATGTCATTTTCTGTCCACTGCAAATAAAGTCTGCACTTTTCGTCATAATTTGCAGCTGTTAATCAATATAAGCAGCAAAAATTTGCTCTCTGCTAGCTGGTCTTTTTGGATCTTTCTTGGGCCTGTTTCACAACCATTCTATAGTTCACTGCTCATGTCTCTAGTTAACACTGTGATACTTTATGAATGGAGTAAGAATGGCTGACAAACAAGAAAAACATGTTTGTTTTGAGCTTCCTCATTGGTTGTCTAACTGACCTCAACAGAGGGTGCAAAACTTGGTCGGAATAGGAATATGCTAATAATCAAGTGATAGTACTGATACTGATAGACGGGTTATTTTTAGTACAATGAGTACTCTGCCAGTCCCTGCTGCCCATCACAACAGTACATTCCACTTGATGGAACAGCCCAGGAAGTGACTCTCTGTGGTCAAAGACACAGGCAAATAAAAGTGACAGTTATCGTCTGGTGTTCCTAGCTTCGAGCCATAGACAAGTGAATGATCTTTCATGCTGCATTAAAATTTTACACAATTCTGGGCAAATTGCAGGAGTTTTCATTGCAAATCCTTACCTGCACAACAACCGATGCCTCCAGGATTATAATATATAGACTAGATCTGACTGTTTGCTTTTAATAACTTTGTTTGGGAGGAATTCCATATGTGTGTCAGGTTAGGGTTAGAGTAGGGTTAGGGTTAGGGTATGTTGTTGGTTCGATGTGTTCCATGCGGAAACTTTTCTGGCACACATATATGGAATTCCTCCCCTTTGTTTGATCGCTAGACCATCTAATCCAAACACGCTTCAGAGGATTCCAGGATTTTGCTGTATATGAATATTTAACGACATAAAACACATCTTACCTCCTTCGGCCACATTGTCTAAAGGCTGGGTCAGATATAGGTACAGATCTATACAGGTTCACAGTGAATTCGGAATACTGCCGGTTGGTTGATACCCAAGCCAGACCAAATTCGTTTCGTTTTTCGGTAACTTCAAGTGGACGTACTTTTTAATTATTTGTTCAATTAAAAATTAAAACATCTGACACTTACGAAAGTGATTAGAGAAACTGGCATAGTCTGGCATGTTTGTTAATGAAAGCCTATTATGATTAGATCTATCAATAAGTAATTGAATGACAGTGTAGGTAATATATAATGAATTCATACTTATATGATTATAAAAACTTCTTATTGCATAATCGTTTTCTTTCGCTACTTGGTAGAGTAATACTTTTGGCATTAACAAAATTCATCACTGGAATTCAGCAACGAATTGTTTTCACATGGCAACAACCCGAACCTTTGTCAATGATATACTTTCTGGGTTCACTCTTCAAATGGAACGGTTTGACTCTCATTTCCTAGGACAATCTTAATCAGGTTTGTTGAAATGTAAAAATCAATACACGATAGGGTTTTTATGCAGTATTTCACATTATATTTGTTAATGAATCATTGATGAACGCCCAGATCAGAAATAAAAAAAAAAGTGAGTTTGAAAGTTTGCATAATTTGTCCTTATATCTTGGCCACAGCTTTTAATCAAAGGTGGTACGGAAGCGGATGTAAAAGCAAGGACTGCCAAAGCAAGGACTGCATTTAATCAACTGTCAAAGGTCTGGAAGGCAAGCAACATTTCACGGCGTACCAAGATCCGACTTTTCAATTCAAATGTCAAATCAGTGCTCCTCTATGGCTGTGAAACCTGGAAGACAACAAAGACAGTAATGAACAAAGTCCAGACATTCATCAACAGATGCTTGAGGAGTATTCTAAAAACGAAGTGGCAAGACAAGATACGAAACGAAGAGCTATGGGCAAGAACAGGACAAAAGGAAATAGAGAGAAATTGGACTCCGTAAATGGCGCTGGATTGGACACACCCTCAGAAAACCTAGTGGAAACATCACCAGGCAATCACTGCAATGGCACCCACAAGGAACATGAGGCAGGGGTAGGCCACGGGAGACATGGAAACGATGCACGGAAAGGGTCATGCGAGAAATGAAGCTCACTTGGAACGAGCTTGGAAAGATGGCCCAAGACAGGGAAAGATGGAATTTGCTTGTGCGTGGCCTATACCCTGCTAGGGGTGAAAGGCATTGATGATGATGATGATGCTTTTAATCAGTCTTGAAAAGGAATTAGCAGTATTCAGGGGTACCATCTCACGGCACTTGGTTTTAAGTTAGGGATACGGACTGGTAAGGTGATAAGATGGCCTAGTTCTTACAAAAACGGTGGGGCAGCTCGTGTCCAACACAGTGAATGAAATGCAATTCAGCAGTTGAAGGCAGCATTATGACTGAGAACAAGCATGTAAGTGGTTAAATAATTTCAGGTGATTTTGGCCAACCTTTGTTTTCAAATAGTCATCCTGAAAACTGCTGAGTCTCTTGTGTACTTTCTAGTTGATGCTTAACCAGTTAACAGAAATGTTTTTCAAAAACCTCCAGACTACTCCTCTTTTAACACAAACTTCAAATACTCCCTCCATTTTATCAGGTCTTGATCACTCACTGTCAGTGTCAATTTCTGACTCATCTTGTAAGTCCAAGCATGTTTTATCTTAACCTCATG
The DNA here is from genome assembly GCA_033807755.1 of Ellobium chinense. Classification (NCBI taxonomy): domain Eukaryota; kingdom Metazoa; phylum Mollusca; class Gastropoda; order Ellobiida; family Ellobiidae; genus Ellobium; species Ellobium chinense. The sequence goes on along the minus strand of JAWQUT010000295.1, from coordinate 903,538 downwards.
TATTCGAAAATTCATGTGTGTTTTGTAATTTTCTTGTCCAGAATCTCTTGTTATCTATTATATGTTATTAGATTTATCTCAAAAACTCAAACATTTTCCTGCAACATCAGTGTTATCAGAGTTTATTGCAGTTTATTTTTTTCTGATACCAACTATTTTAATCATAAATTTTGCCCATAACAAATATATTGGTGTCTTTTTCTGTCTGAAAAGTTATGAAAACCAAGCCAGGAGTCAGTAGTTGGGTAAGAATGATTACCAAATTCTAAAGTTAGATTCACCTTCTCCTCATAACTTTTTTTCTACTGGAATTTTTGCAGGAGAATGTCCCTCATTACTGTGCAGCTTGGACAGTGTGGCAATCAAGTTGGTGGTCAGATTTTTTCAACTCTTGTTGAGGACATCCTTAGCAAGGATACTGGGGTCACCAGCAAAGAAAACAAAGAATATGTTGAAACCTCGCTGGATACATTCTTCACTCAGCCAGAAGGTAGCAGTCGTGATGGGTCACCAGGTATGCCAAAAGCAAGGGCTGTGCTGGTAGATATGGAGACAAAGGCTATCACACAAACTATCCAACATGCCAAGAAAAGTGGGAAGTGGGCTTACCCAGATAAACAATGGTTTGCTCAGAAGAGGGGCTCAGGAAATAATTGGGCCCATGGATTCTGTGTCCATGGGCCAAAGTCACATGATGACATTATGAATCTTGTAAGGAAAGAGGCAGAAAAGTGTGATCGTCTCGGAGGTTTTGTCAGCCTGCTGAGCTTGGCAGGTGGTACAGGGTCAGGTGTTGGAGCTTATGTCACTCAGAGTCTGAGAGAGGAATTTCCACATTCATTCATCTTGAATCAGGTGAGTACAAAATCAGCCTCAAGTGTATTGATTGATTTTTTTTATTGGGCATGCACAATGCCCAGCACAACAATTAGATTTAAGTCCAAAAGATGGCTAAGTGTGGCTTGCAACAGAAGATCAGAAAATACTTGACTCTGCATCTCTTTTTATTTTGCAATGGCTCGGTGTAGTTTAAATTTGAACTGTTTGTCTTCTGATGATGATTAAGGCATCTTATTTATAAGACTTTTACGTTCCAGAATTCCCTGATATATTTGACAATTTTGATGTGAGGATTTAAACATAGATGATAGCCATCATCATAACAGAGGTGATGTGATATGTTGATCTAAAGCAATTTTGCTATTTTGTCAGATTGGGAGAGCTAACAAACTGTCTATATCACTCTGCACACCAATTTTTTGTCAGAGGAGTAGAATAGAAGTGATTTTTTTTTTTGCCTGAGTTGAACTTGACTTGCAAAGAGTACTTCCCACAAAACAAATCACATTTGTCAAAGGGCTTATAAAGAAGGGATAACCCAAGAGGAAAATACAGATCCAGTTATGTCTGGTTGCTTTCCCTCATTACAGTGAAACCTCGTTATACCGCCAAGTAAGGGGCAAACAGAAAAATGGCGGTATAACGAGAATGGCGGTACAACGAAAATACCATGTAGAACAAGGGAAATAAGTAATTTACCAACATTGGACTGGCTAATATGTCTAAAATAATGCAGATATCTCCCTTTAAAACAATAGCGTTAAAATTAAAAACAAGCAGGAACTAAGGATTGGAAGCGTCTGTGTCAAGTTGGAGAATGATAAGAAAAGAAGTTGACTACTACACATTACACCTCCGGGTCGGAGAATCACACACGCGCTAGGCCTACGTCATAGATCAATGTGTGCTGTTTGCATCGTACCCCACGACCGGTGCGAACCAGTTTGAAGCATCACCGCGCGCGCGCTTACGTTCGTTCGCAAACTCTCTAGGCCTAGGCCTATTGAGCGAGAGGAGATTGAACTGTGACCCGCCTTTCCCACTGCATGCCCCATCGGTAGGCCTATCAGGACTTCGCTTCCAAAAAGCGAAGAGTGGGTAGTAGGATTGATGTTTAAGTAACAAGCACAGACTGTGGCGCCAAATGATGTTCCGTCTGTTAGCTGGATTTAGGTAGAGGTGGGGAGTGGGGAGTGGGGGTTAAATTTACGTTGGCGGTATAACGAGCAATATTTACTATACTCAAGTTATGAATGTAACAGGTAAACTGTTGGCGGATGGCGGATGGCGGTATAACGAGATTTTTAGTGACTTTGTATAGGTGTCAGATCCGTTCCACGGCGAAAAGCTGGCGGTATGCGGGAATGGCGGTATAACGGGTGGCGGTATAGCGAGGTTTCACTGTAGTCAGACATTTTTTTTATTTTACTGTAGTTTGTTGGGTTTTTTTTATCAGTACAAAGCCAGTTGGTGATTTCAGTGCCATATTCCATCACTCCAGCTTACTCTAGACCTTTGCATTCATATGAACACAATAAAACCTTCATGAAGGACTCCTGAAAATTAAATCCTTGTGCAAAGCCATTTCAGAATTTTTGTGAAAAGTACATCTTCACAAAAAAAAAAGAAAAAAACTTCTGCAGTAAATAAATAAATAGAAAGGCTCCTATTGGGAGACCCAAGATGAAAACACCACAGCTCCAGGTACTACCGCATGATTTAGAGTGTCTGTCAATTCTCTGTTATGATACACCTCTCTATCTTCCTACAGGTAGTGTGGCCATACAACACAGGTGAAGTCATAGTGCAGAATTACAATGCTGTTCTCACCCTCTCACATCTATATGACACAGCTGATGCCCTTGTGGTGATGGAAAATGATACCCTGCACAAGATCTGTGCCCAACTGCTCAACATAAAGAATATTTCCTTCAGGGATATCAACAGAGTAATTGCTCATAAGCTGACAAGTGTGTTGCAGCCCAATGTTGCTATGGAAATGGGGAGCAGGACTTCCTGTGACCTAGGTTTGTTTGATGTTCATTGTGGTGTGTTGTCCTCTTCATCACAGGGCACATAATTTAAATTTGCATCTAGTGGTGTCCTTGTGTATAGTCTTACTGTCTTTTCTGTATCCTTGAAATATGTGTTATTATTAGTACACTGTTATTATAAATTCATTATTTAGTCAAAAAAACTTTGTTCATAGAATGAAAAGCCTTGCACCACTCCATAGCAGTATTGTTTGTGGATGTGAGGAGGCTTGTGGATCTTGGCAAGAGTGGAAGAGTGATTATAGTAATTTTCTAGGATCCACACACTGTTCATTTTCTGCATTGTTCTATCTAGAATAGATATACATAAATCATGCTTCTGGTGAAAAAGGGCCGTCATTTGTTTCATTCAGCATGTTGTGAAAGTTAATTGTTTAATTAACTGCAAACCTAGACAACGCCAAAAAGGCATTAGAGGTGCATTCACTTATTGTTATGAGGGACCTGTGAGAACAAACCAAACTTTATTGTTTTGTATTTTTACGTCTGGGCTTCATATTTTGCCGCAACAGGTTTTATGTTGGAACGCCTGGTACCCCACCCCCAGCACAAGTTGCTGACAGTGAAGAACATTCCTCAGATGTCAGATGCAGCCAGGGAGTTCAGTGTATATCAGTGGCCTGGGCTGATGAAGAACCTGCGGCAGATGCTCATAGCTGATGCTGCAATGGAGGAAGGTTGGTTCCTAACAGTGCAATAGATTTTTGGTTTTCATCTATCTAGCCAAAGCAGCTAAATGAACAAAACTCTTCACATACACGTTGTGTTTTGTATGGAAAATTTATGAAATATCATCACTGTGCTTTGGAAATGGCCAAAGTCATTTTTCACAGTTCTGAGAGTAGACAAGGGAAGCATTTTTATGACATGACAAAAAATAGGCAGCATGTATCTTTTGCAACTGCAATTTTGGCAAGAAAATAATGGACCCATTTTAATTTTTTTAACATGTCAAACATGGACCTCAGTCTCATACTACACAACATGGTACCCTTATTCAGATATGACCTAAATCTGACTCAGACCATTTTCAAAGCACAGTGGTGAACTGGGATCTTCAGCCATGAATCAACCATGCTGTGCACTTGATAAGAGTGGTAGTCTGTAGTGTAGCGGGTCACAGAATGACCTGAGGTGCACTGTACTTTTTTTTGCATCTTGCTTCAACTACATTTTACCCCAGGTTGAAAATATGCCCTGCAGTTCTGAACTGCATACACTCATTATCTATGTGAGTAAAAAATGTAAGCCAGTCCAGAAGTCAAGGTTTACATTGCGGACTAATTGTATAGGCATCTCTGTGTTCAGCTTCAGATTCATAACATTTTTCCGATTGGTATAACTTTTATGGTTTGATATTTTGTGAAAATATCATTAGTTATAGATGGATAGAGCTGTTGAAGATTCTGGATTTCAAAAATCTTAAATCATTATCTTGCTGTGTACACTCTTTATCATTCAAACAGACTCATTGTATACATCCCTTTCTTTTCTAGGCATAAACTGGACAGTGAAGCCAGCTACTAGAACAGCTAGTGGCCATACATGTTTCAACAGATCATTATCTACAATGTTGATACTCAGGGGCAAAGAAATCTCCACCATAGACACATCCATGTTCTCTGACCCAAACATCTACACCTCCTGGATGCCTGGAGACCTAGTGTCTTGTGTTTCCAGGCAGCCTCGCATGTTTTGCGGTTACGAGAAAGCGGCAGCTCTAGTTAGCAACAGCTGTGCAAGTGTGCGTCCACTGAATCACATTATGGATAAAGCTTGGAATATGTTTTCATCTCGAGCTTATGTCCATCAGTACTTGAAGCATGGGTTAACAGAAGAGGACTTCTTAGATTCTTTTATCAATTTGGAGAAAGTTATTGCAGGTTACAATAATTTGTGATACATATGGAATATAGTTTCAGCCGATGTCTTTGTAAATGTTAAAATTTGTATTACCTCCCTTATGTGATGAAGTCTTTAGCATCTGTTGTTTTTTTTTCTTCTTTTGGCCCTGTTAACATTTTGTGTTATTCTACATCACAGTGATTTCGAGAAATTTCTTCCATGGAGGTTAAAGTACTTCTCTTGCCCGAACTTTTAACAGGAAGAAAAAGGGGGGTCAACACCCAAAATTTTTCACAAATGTCTTTCAAAAAAGGTCACCTCACATCTGATTTTCATTTGGCTGGTTTTGACCGCATGCAAATACATAGGCCTACACACTTTATTTTTTTAATCTAGAAGGCTCAAATTGTACGTGAAACTTTAAAATTGGATGCTTAATTTAAGATCACAGGTCATTTTACATATTTCTACACCCTAACACTAGCTGGCAGGGCCCCCCCAAAAAAGGGAATTTTATATATTAGCGGATTAATTGAGTTGTACACAATGAGTGATTTGCCCCCCTAATAGATGTCAAAAACCTGAAGGTAAATTGGTGATTTTACGAAGAGCAATGTTATTGAGATGACACTTTTATAGATTCATCAAGAGTGATGATATCTATTCGTTCTTTTCATTCTGAGCTATCTCTGTTTCATCAGTTAACAACTTGCTCTATTTAGAATTACTATGCGGTTTAATTTCACATGTGCTTACAGGCCTAGGAGCAGTCTTGATTATTCACTTTACATCCCTTAGCTTGATGTTACTGATTACAGAAATACGAATTGACCATAGAGATTGTTGCTCTTATGATGCAATATGAGAAATCAAACTTAAGATCAGACTTTTTCTAGCCTGGTCACTGGGCACTATGGTTTCCTTTTACTGTAAGAGCAGATAATTATAGTGTGCAGATAATAAATCTTAATTACATGCTCAGTTGCCTATTGTTGACATTACCACAGTGACTGTGATTGAAGTTAATGAAGAAGACAAGATTGTATATATAAACTGTGATGGTGCTACTGTATAACTTATACACTGATAATATATTAAATAATTAAATGTTTTCTGACTAAAATTGTTTGCCAGTGTTTTTGTTGCCTCACATAGACTAGCATTTGTATGGGGTTATATGTGGAATAGCCAGGGAGAGAGAGAAAGAAAGGAAGAAAGAGAGAGAGATGTTTATGCAAACTTGCCCACAGGATGTGATGTGTGGCTCTCGCAGTATCTGTTATCATCAGAGGTTGTCCTATCATTCTTAACGCAATATACCACATGCAATGTGCATCCTCTAAACTTTTCTTTGTCACTCATGTTCAGACACTCAAATATATAACTCAACACTAGTGAAATTTTCACATTTGATTTCACTCTGTTGAATGAAAGCTCTTTGTAACTGGTCAAGTCAGGAAATAAACTGGCATCTGATTTATGGAGAATACTAAAGAACCAAGTCCTTGCACCACCTTGCACCTCATGTACTCAAAAGCAATACTCCTCGAAACACATACTTGTATCCTATCATATCCTCAATCTGATATAATTACATCTGGAATATCACAAACACTGAACATGCATATTACATAATTCATGGAACCTGCTAAACGGTTTTGTACGAAGAATATTTCGAATTAACCTTTCTATGAAAAGGCAGTAAACAATTAACAGCTTTGCCTGTCTCTTAGCATGACAGCAAAGACATCGCTTTGTTATGGATTCACTAAGATATGCTGCAACTGGTTAAAATGCCTTTATTGAGCCTAGATGCAAGTCAGAGATGAGGTTCAACTATCCTGGGGTTGATTTATTGCAAGTGAGAGACTGAGAGACTATGGTTTAATCTGAAATAATAAGAAAGTAGGGGTGCCCATAAATGCTTCTCAACAGGGGTGTTTTTCATATTAACACTAGGCACATTTTATAACAGGCATAATAAAATAAGTAAGAAAATTTTGGGAACTGCAAAAAAAGACTAGTATCATATCAAGAATTTTTGTAATAAGCATGTCGGAGTATATAATTTTAGAGCAGTCATTTTCCATATTCATTTAAACCTTTGTGTTATGACACTGTGGAGAGAGAGAGACAATAAACAACAACAAAGGTAGGACAATAAAACCAATCAACTGGCTCCAGCATCCACTTTTTGAAGAAACTGGTTCACGACTCTCACAAACTCCAGCGGTTTTTCTGCGTGCAAAAAATGTCCGGCACCTTTTATGGCACTAATCTCTGCATTTGGAAAGAATGGCTTGATGCTGTCCACCCTGTGGAGAAAGAAGTTTTGTACAGTTCTTTGCATACAGATGTGTGAACAGACATGTTTTAAGTGACCTTTGCAACATACAGTCACTTGAAATGAACAGTGGAGTCCACTTAAATCAATTTCACTGGGACCATCATAGGGGGTTTGAAATACCAGAATTCAATTTACAATTTTAACCAGGAAAGTACTTGTATAACCATGGTACTTGACTAATGGTTACAACATCTTCATCGCATGGGTAAATTTTAATAATGTCACTTCCTTCAAACCTAGCTTTCCTTTTTTTAAAAAAAATTTTGTGAGCCCTGGAAAAGGCCGTTTGGATGGGGATCCACTGTATTTGAGGAGCAGTAGCCATGAAGGGGCCTGTTAGAAAACAAAAAAAATGTCACCTCATCATCTGTCCCTCTCTTGAGTAACCCTTCCTTCCCTTTCTCTCTCAATCTTGTGCCACTGAGCTCAGCATGAGCAGTACTCATTTTGAGGTGCGAATGAGTCTGGGCATGTTCGGACAAACAGAAAAGCACAAACATTTTGAGTAAAGACTCGCGTAGGTGGTTTACTGCCCTCTATCTTTCTCAGATTTGATTTTCCTACAAATGATAATTTCATGTATGCTTTCAATGTCTTTCGTCATCTCAATCAATGTTTCAAAGCTCAATACGGCCTACCAAGTAGAGATCTACTGTTACCATTTACTCTGCTGCAGTTTATTCTTTGTCACGAAGTTTTCTTGCTTTTGTTCCACTATATGGCAACATTAGTGTTGCTTGTGCAGTCTTTTTGCAGCTTGCAAGCAATAAATTATAGATGGCCTTCCAGGCTTTCTTTTGTCTCAGACACGTTTTTCTATAGCGTGCAATCATAGACCTTGGCCTGGAAAACCATTTTTTTCTTTGCAGCACAAGTAGATAACCGGTAGTGTTGTGAGTACATCATGTAGAGATGTGTCACTGAGTGAGTGATTATCAATAAATTGTTTCTGCGCTCCCACCCGACACCTTGTAGAGTAATGCTGTATAATACCACCCCTACCTATCTACCAACTCCTGCTCTCAGGCACTACCTTCTTTGTTTCATGCCCCTGTACTATGATTTTGCACAATGCAGGAGAACAGTGAAGGCAAATTTGCAGCTGTGATGGTCTCAATCCATTCGAATTTAAAAAAACCCACGATGTTGAGGTCAAATAATGGGGGTATTTTTACTAAACACAAAGAAGGAAAAAAATCTATAATTTCATTTCCCATTGATTTAAGAGAAATTAGATTAATCCAAGATCGAATTCGGCACACTCAACTGTATGAAGTTTTGGAATGATATCACCTACAAATAAATTGTCAGTCCCTGAGATTACATAAAGGCTATTCCTGACATAAACCTTCATCGTTAATGATTCGTAGTGTGCATAGTGAAACATAGCAAACTTGTGGTCTTTCAGTTACTAACTGTGACACCAGAACCTGCCTCAGCATAGATACTACTCTATCCCATAATTGGAGTTTCTTTTGCAGAGGTGCACACCAAAGCACTGAACAGTGCATATTCCTCCCTTAAGGATGGTGCGTGGGACAACTGTCATTTGTGATAACAGCTATAGTTTCACACCAAATTTCACCCATGTCACTTAAATACCTTCATGCATGATTCTAAGTGGGTTTTTTTTTTTGTCAATTTTCTGTCTTGACGCAGAATTATGAGAACTAATAATATACGTTAATGTAAAAGAAAGTAATTATTTACCTTCACAGAAAATCCGGAAAACCCCAAAGCCCATATAAGGATCATGGTGCTGAGATCTGAGATCTAATTTCTTAACCAGACTTATCTGCTTTCCCACCAAAATCACAGTGTTATCTATTCCCTGCAAGCAGTGGTAGATTAAGCCTCTTAACACCCTCATGCAGAGCACTGTAGATACCTCTAGCGCCCTCATGTACATTCCATAATGTACACTGAATAAAATGATAGCCTGCTGTGCAGACAGACTGCACTGCTGCACACTATGACTATGCCTATACTATAAGTATTTGTGCTGCCTACTGAATTGAAATTACTTACTTGTAGTGATCAGATTTCTCTCCAAACACAAAAAAGGTTGGTTTTGTAAATGGCTTCTTCTCTCCTGCTTTTATAGGAAAACCTAAAATCAGCTCATAGTCCTTGAGGACAGCATCGAGATTAACCCTCCACTGCACCTTTCCTCCTTCAAACTCTTTCAGATTTGTCAAAAGAAACTGAAGAATGCCGTGATTCTGTAAGATAAGAGAAAAAAGCTGGTGATAAAGTAACGTATTTTCATCATGTTCTGTAGATGAGGGGCAAAAATATATTCACTGCTAATCTTAAGGAATGGCAACCAGAGACAAACATACTGTATATTTCAACCTCCATCCCTGATCTTGCAAGCTAAAAGACCCAGACTGATGAAGAGAAGAGGATTCTCACACTAGAGCACCTCCATAACAGATTCCCACAGGACAGCTGGACCAGGATCTATACAGATGGATCTGCAGGGGCAGCAAGAAGGAATGGTGGCTCAGGAGTCCTCAGTGAGCATCCAGACCATACAAAAATATCAGTGATGGCTGCAACAGGAAGACTGTGCTCCAATTACAGGGTACAGCTCTGTGCCTTGTTAATCGCTGCACAGCACATGAACAAATTACCAGTAATCCCGACAAAGGTGTTTTTTTTCCTCATGGACTCCCAATCAGTCCTGCAAGCCCTAGAAAACAGATGCAGAGATGATATCACAAGACATCTGGAAAAAACAAACCCTACTTATAACAGAAAAGTCAGATGTTCACCTACAGTGGATCCCAGCACATGGTGGTGTTAACGGAAATAAAAGTGCCGACAATCTGGCAAAAGAGGGCAGAGCTGAAGAACAGGAACTCTCATTTGCCGAAATCAAAACGCTCATTAAAAACCAGATAGCTGCAAACTGGAAAACCGACACAGACAACAGCTACGCAAAGGATTCCCTTGGTAATCTCAACAGATCAGACCAAGTTACTATCTTCTGATTAAGGACTGGACACTGCAGGTTCAACAAGCACTTGTCTAAGATAGGCATACACAGCTCAGCCCTCTGCCAGTGCCTACAAGCAGACCAAACACCACATGTTCTGCAAGACTGCCCTCTCCTGGCAGAATTAAGAGAACGATTTTAGCCATTCCCAACTGATTATGAAACAAAGCTATGGGGGAACTGCACAGACCTGCAACTGACCACCCAGTTCATGGCCCATAGCGGTCTGCAAGCATGACCAGGGAAAACTGAAGAAGAAAAAGAAGTAGTAAATGACTTCTTCTCCCCTGATTTTATAGGGAAACCTAAAATCAGTTCATAGTCCTTGAGGGCAGCATCGAGATTAACCCTCCACTGCATCTTTCCTCCTTCAAACTCTTTCAGATTTGTCAAAAGAAACTGAAGAATGCCATGACTCTGTAATATAGAGAAAAAAAGCTAGTGATAAAGTAATGTTGTATTTCCATCATGTTCTGTAGATGAGGGGCAAAATTATATTCACTGCTAACTTTGTTAAATCATAACTCTTAAAAAACATTTTCACGGGTAAGCATACCAGTACAGTAGACCTTCAAAATACTAGAGATATTTGGACTCAAGATTTTTTAATTTTTACAGTGGAATAACATGTTTCAACGATCTGGCCAGTGAAGAAAAAATCATTAGATCTATGTCCAGCAGGCCAGACACCACAGTCTGATCCGCTCTGTGTTACAGCTGGGCCTAATAGAGACTGCTGGATAGTTGGAAAGCAATTTAAAGAAATAAAACTTTAATGTATGCTTTTTAGCGCAGACATAAGCTGATCACTGCTGACATGAAAACAGACAATTATATACCTACTGCATTCATAAATTAACACGGATAAAGTTCACAGGCCCAATAATGATTTGTCATCTGGGTGAACTGCAAAGCATTAAAATCGCAACTTTAGTTTGATCATTCACCTCTTTCAAACCTCACTAGTCAGGTGGAGCCAAGTTTTGCTTGACCAGTCCTGTTACACTAGGAATCTCTCTTACAAAGTTTAATGAAGGGAGAAATGGTTATCACAAATTTTCCCATAAAAGCTAGGTCCCTATTACAGCCACGGCCATACTAAATTAACTTCACTGCATTAAACTGAAAACCACAATGGCTATGTAAGAAACAAAATGTACTATAAAATGTTAATGTAAAGTGTACTTGCGTTTTAAATTTTGACTGAAAAAGCACAAAATTCAGTCAAATGAGAAGAAAGACATTACACCCATGAAACTGCCAACATATTCTACACGTTTTTTGCTCGTAGACTCATTTACTGCCACAAGCAGGAGGAAAAAGAAATTGGCTAAGTTAAAAAGGTGATGTGCTCGGAAAACGATACAGCAGAACTGCAAAACAGATCAGATATGAGGGACAGATTACATCAGTATACAGTCGAGCACAGAAAACTCAAACACACTAATCTCGAATTCACGGAAATGTCGAAAGCTGTTATCGGCCCCTTTTAAATGCCTTTATTTTCTTTGTATTATTAACACGATTTTCTCGAACTCTCAACACGCATTTCTCGAACGATTTCATCATCATCTACCCGATCTCAAAGCGGCGAAATGACAGATAAAGCCTTTCTTTGTCTGGCGTTGCTCATCCCAGTGTTTGTGATAAGGGAAAGGTGTGCGGGAGTGCCGTGGTGATGGGCAAGGGATCAAGACAATGC
>JAWQUT010000295.1:875774-891285 GCA_033807755.1 Ellobium chinense | reverse complement strand
TGCCGTATATGGATGTTTTCGTTATTTTCCGCTCTTTTCCGTCGTACCGAGTGCGCATGAATACAAGACGTCACCATCGGGTCAAAAGAAGTGCGCATGTTTGTAAACAAAGTACCTCTGACTCGTCTCTGCAGTCCACTGAATATCATCATTTTCTGCGCAACCTGACTGCTTCTTGTGACTTTAATTGTTGCAGTTTGTGGGTGAACCATTGTTTTCAAATAAAGACTGAATATTCCTGGTGTTTTACAAGTTTTGGGACTGTTTTACTAATCTTTTTCGAGACAACCCCTGCTTACTAACGTAAACCATAATAAGTAGGTCAACTTCAACCAAGCCCAGGGACAACCGAGACCTTCGACCTTCAGCTCACGAGACCCCACATGTGCCCCCAATATGCAACTGCTGGTTGTTAGATGGCGAGCCCTGTTACACTCGGTTCAGTGCCCGGGAATTACAAGATGTGTGGTTATAATTTTGACTATATATTTTGTCCATTGTGGAAGAAAATGATGCTATTAAAATGTGAAAACTTTAAACGCGTTTTTCTCAGTTTTAACTTTCGTGGGGTGACTGTCTTCAAACTGATATAACTTCGTCACTAATTAAGGTATCTTAAAAATTTAAACTGTTTTATGTTCAGAAATGGCTGCTGCAATTGAAAATGGTGGTATCTCAAATTTGACAAATTTCACCATGAGCCTGGTTTTCTCAGGCCACCTCACATGTTTCAACGATCTGGCCAGTGAAGAAAAAATCATTAGATCTATGCCCAGCAGGCCACAGACACCACAGTCTGATCCGCTCTGTGTTACAGCTCGGCCTAATATAGACTGCTGGATAGTTGGAAAGCAATTTAAAGAAATAAAACTTTAATGTATGCTTTTTAGCGCAAACATTAGCTGATCACTGCTGACATGAAAAGAGACAATTATATACCCACAGCATTCGTTAATTAACATGGATAAAGTTCACAGGCCTAATAATGATTTGTCATCTGGGTGAACTGCAAAGCATCAAAATCGCAACTTTAGTTTGATCATTCAACTCTTTCAAACCACACTAGTCAGGTGGAGCCAAGTTTTGCTTGACCAGTCCTGTTACACTAGGAATTTTTCTTACAAAGTTTAATGAAGGGAGAAATGGTTATCATAAATTTTCCCATGAAAGCCAGGTCCCTATTAGTGCCACAGCCATACTATATTAATTTCACTGCATTAAACTGAAAACCACAATGGCTATGAAAGAAACAAAATGTACTATAAAATGTTAATGTAAAATGGACTTGCGTTTTAAATTTTGACTGAAAAAGCACAAAATTCAGTCAAATGAGAAGAGAGACATTACACCCATGAAACTGCCAACAGATTCTACACGTTTTTTGCTCGTAGACTCATTTACTGCCACAAAGCAGGAGGAAAAAAAAATTGGCTAAGCTAAAAGGGTGATGTGCTCAGAAAACAATACAGCAGAACTGCAAAATAGATCAGATATGAGGAACAGAGTACATCAGTATGAAACAAACAGAAAGCACTGATTACATATCCATCTTGCATACCGTCACAGTCGGTTCCAGCTGCACTCGTGCAAGCTTTCGCGCCTGTATTAATGATGTTCCAACTGGAATGTCAACAGCTTTCATGGCCTCAGCAAACTTCCTCAGTCCATCCCCACCGGGGCTGTTGATAGGTGCAACATCAGCAACAACAAGGGCAGTCATCTTGTCTGGCTAGGATAAAATATAGCAGATATGGTCTTTGTCAGAATCTGCTACCAGTAATTTGTTTTGTATCAGAATTCTGTTATGATGATCATTCAGAATGGACACTGTAATACAAAGGTTGCAATGTTCTCTTACGATACTGCACATTCTGCTCCATGCCATGTTCGCAGCATTCCCACTCCGGCTTTAAAAACATAATTGAAGAACGTTCTGGAAAACCTCAGTAACTGCACCTTGATTAAAACATTAATTTGTTCTATATTCAGAAATGCATTTGTGCAATAACTCCCTCAAATCAAAATTGAGCTTGAAATCTGGATTATCTTAAGAGACATGTCTTTTAAGAAATAATGAAAAATATATGAGTTAAGACATTTTATCTTAACATTATTTCTCTTTTGCCATGCAGCTAGTTTGGGAAAACAAGCTCTACAACTATCATAAAGGAAAGAGCAAATGAATTGTACAGTCCTGTGGATTATGGAGGTTGTTTGAAATTAATAAATTCCCAAATTACCTTTTGACCACTATTTTTATTTAATAACATCGGTCGCTGGAATCCTAAAAATGAATTCTAAAGCTTTTCTCATCATACATCAATTAGACTGAACATACAAGACTTAAGTCCTACAGTGTTTTCTCCAGACTGCAGAATCGCGCCATTCATCCCTTAAATTTCAAAATTGCCCTCAAAAATTCATGAAACACATGCTGATGCCCTCTTATTATTTCCACAAAAACTGGAGAGAATTTTTAAAAAATTCCCCTTCAAATTTACAAATTCCCTGCCCAAATATTTGAGGAGAGGGAAATGTTGTTAAGGAGCAAACACTGGTCCTACACACAAGAGCACTGATGAGCCCAGAAATCAGAAAAATTCCACAAATAGAACATGCCTGTCTTGTCACTTTCACCTTAAACTTACAAAACATTCAGACATACTATTTTAAGTTGCAGTGGCATACACTAAAAATTACTAACCTGTGTCAGCGCTAGTGTCATTGCAGTTTTGCCACCCATGCTGTGTCCCATTACAATAGGTGCGGAGAGGTTCAAGTCATCTATCAACCCTGACAGATCCTCAGCCATAGAGAAATAATCCATGTCTGGGGTGTGCTGACTGTCCCCATGATTTCGAGCATCATAGGTGATGACCTGGAAGGACAAATAACATGAACTTGACCTGGAATGACAAATAACATGAACTTCACTCTGAACAATACATTTATTTCTTGTTGCCTGTGATAGTTCTTTTGCAAGCAAGTGCCTCTATGCATCTACAAATTTTTTTTTTTTTCTAGTTTTAAAGGCAGACCTCTGTCAGACAAAGAAAACAGTCTATCTTTGTATCCATGAACTGTTCTGAAAATTTTTAAGAATATGGAGTTTCATTCGTTCTATGTGGTCATATTTCTCTATTTCTCTTTCTTTCTCTCTCTCTCTCTCTTGCCTCTTCCTTTTATAACCTTTCTATGAGATCTAAGAATCAGGAACCTTAAGGCTCCAACCCTCTCTAATAATCTGCACTCAGTGAAGTTTCATAATTTCTACATATCTTATAGCGCATCGACTGCACATCAAAATTTACAAGGGTTTTCAAATATACCTAAATCAACACACCAGTAGACCTAACCTTAACACTAACCTAGGTCCATCATTGGACAGGGTGACAGACAATGCATATGCCAACATATGCAATACTTTACCCGTCTCCCATCATTGGATAGATGTTTCGCCACACTGTGAAGATTTCCTTTAGCACCAAACAAGCCATGTGTGAATATCAGAGGCTTCTTCTTGGGGTCTATGCTGTGCTCATGGTCAGGATAGGTGGTGTAGGAGAGCTCCACATCACTGTGTGAACAGATATAGATATGAACAAAAACTGAATGTGATCACTACAACCAGAACTAACTCTAACTGGATAGTGGAATTGATTCCATGCAATAGTAGTGTCACCACCATTTATGACTGAATAATTACAGCATGTGACCCATCAATTGGCAGTGGTAAATCTGCAATATGCTTTGGAGCTACAGTTCCCTCTGTATTTGCAAGAATATCACAGCATGCCGCAAATGCATGTACCTTCACTTCAGTATGCTCTTAGACTAATCCCCATTGAGTGTATATTTCTTTTTCCTGTTTGGCCCTTTTACCTGATACTACACTACTGCCCAGACTGCGATGCACTGATTGTGACAGTGTAAAGTATATGACCCAAACAGAGCTCTGTCCATGGAATTATTATTCAAACTGTATCATTCCTCAAACATAAGGCCCAACACTGAAATGTCAGATAGTCTAAGCCTTGAAAGTACAGAGCCTTTTGCATAAAATATAAACATGGTTGCTTCATGTGAGTGATGTGGAACAAATATATGAAAGCTAACTTATATGGAGGATTCACATCCCATATATATAGGCTAACTTTCACTTTCAATGTACCGAGGTGCTAAATGTTCACATTGGTCACACCCATCTTATCACAACATGTTAAATGCTGTAACACTCTACTGCTCAAGGCCTAACGGATGACCTGCTGTCGATTCAGATAGCTTTTAGTTTCTGCTCTTGTTGAGAACCATTCAAATGACATTAATTTTAATGACTGAAAATTATTCTATCTTCTTCTACTTCTAATTGACCTGCCACGCTCTCCCAACCAGCAGTACGATTATACAACGTTATTTAACTAAGCCTGAGTCTTTACCTTGAATCAGCCGATGCCGCTGAGTATCGTGCCCTGCAAACAGTCGTGGGCCCCTTCCATATCTTGCTTATCTGGTCGTTCTTGATGACTCTGAAATAGCGAGATACCAGCATTATCTCTCCTAATCTCCTATCGTTTAAATTCGGTAGATTTTCGTTTACTTGCGTAGAGAAGTTTACCATGGGAGTGACCTCCCTTGCTACACATTCCATATCCGCTGTTGTTGCCAGTGTAAACTACAAGGATTTCAGGACAGATACCTTCTTCAACTGAATATGTCTAAAGTTAAAGTAATTGTTGTTGGACCTCCCCAGGTACATTTAGAAATGTTAGGAAGTCTGAACATTTGCTTTCAGTTGCAATATAACCTTAATCATAATCATTCTGAAGCAACGTAAAACCCCGACCCACCCAAACAAACAGTGGAACACAAACATGTTCCTCTTTTTCCGTTGCTATTTGGTTGCAGGAGATGATACTACATGTCAGCTAGTCTAGATACGGCATAGAGCTTTATCTTTAACTGTAGCACTTATGGAGATATGGATCTATATATTCAATATCCAGGGACTGTCCACCCTGTGCTTGATTTATGGGCATTCTCTAACAACAGCGCCGATTCATTCGATATGATTTTCGATATCATATATAGCATTTCATCGATATTGAGTATTTTCGATTACCAAAATATGGCCTGTTGTGTCATATGAAGGCAAAAACTATATAACTGCAGGTGGTGTGTGCTGCTCACCACACAGTGGAGGCAGGCATTCAATAAACGGAGCCGTACGTTCCCATGGCTAGTCCCATCTTTGTCCCTCGCAGGCCCTCGCACGGCACTAGCCTAACATCTTCATTTTGCCTCCTGTTTCCTCAGGCTCATCTCTCCACTACCCGTCCCCGTCGCTTTGTGACGAACAGTACCAGACATCGCGTTAGTTCCAAAACCAAGCCCCATTTTTTTTCTATTGTTGTCCCCAAAAGAAAAATCCTTTTCTCTCTTTCAGACACTACTGTAACCCGGGAATTTTTCATTTCGTCTCTCTATATATTACTCCAACGACAGCACCGATCTCAGAAAAACGACTTTTACATAGCGCGAAGAGAGCAAAATCGTAGCTATCTGTGCCGTCGTTTGAGTAATGTATTAGTCCAAAGACAGCATCGCCGATCATCACACATCTTGACCTTAACTTTTCCCTCCAAAAAAACCAAGCCCCATGTTTTTCCTATTGTTGTCCCCAAAAGAAATACCCTTTTCTCTCTTTCAGACACTACTGGAACCCGGGAATTTTTCATTTCGTCTCCCTGTATATTACTCCAACGACAGCACCAATCTCTGAAAAACAATGACTTTTACATAGAGTGAAGAGAGCAAAATCTTAGCTATTGGTGCCCTTGTTAGAGTAATGGGTTAGTCCAACGACAGCACCGATCTCAGAAAAACAAGGACTTTTTATTAGAGCGAAGACAGCAAAGTCTTAGCTATCGGTGTTGTTGTTGGAGTAATATAAGACAGTCAGACATTAGGGACTGCGCACTGTGGGGAGGCGAGGTGTATGACTAAATGAATTGCATCGATCGATAAAGACACTCGAGCTCATGAGCCGATGGAGGAGGCGGGGCGTAGTACATGGTTTCAAGTACTAGTATCGAAATTAAATATCGAATAAATAATTATATAGATTATTATATCGCATTTGATATTTTCGACTAAATCGGTGCGTTTGTTAGAGAAAGCTGATTTATGCATATGATTAAGTACAAGGTTACAGTCAGTAATCCAGTATCTGCATACTACTGGTGTGTGTACAGCTGGGCAGAGTATCTGTTGAAAATCTGTATTTCAAAAAAGGATATTTTCTGTTCCAGAAAGGAAACACTCTCATCTTTAATCAAAACATTTATTTTGACTCCATCTTCAAAATACAGATGCTGAGAGACCTGAGAAGGCTGCAGCTTACCATGGCTTAGGTGCACAGACACAAGTTGTAGCATGCTAATGATAATGTCTTGGGATTGTCCCAAAGGTGGTTTTTCTTCCTTAACTCGGGGTATCATTTGACCACACCACAGTGTGATCCTGACTAATTTGTTGATAGTTTCATAGTATCATTGCCGATTACTCCAACATTTTCTGTGATTGGATGCCGGCAAGTTTTTTTTCTTAAAAATTACACAAGAAAATGGACGTCGTACCCTACAACAAGCAGTCATTTATTTTCACTATTATTTCATTAAATGATTCATTGAACATTAATACAGGGAATCCTCCAAGATAAGACTTTTGTAAATGTTCATGAGGCAATCTCTAAGGACAGCACTGCAGTGGTGATGATACCATTCATTTAATCTAACACAAGTCATAGAATGGGTGCTGTTATTAGAGAAGGCTGTTTATGAGAGAAGTCTTAACTGGGAGGGAGTCTTAAGTGAGAGGTTCACACTAGTACTAGTGGAGGCGGCATTGCCCACATCTAATGTCTCAGCAATACACTTTGCAGTCTCTCCAGCCCTGTTCCTCTTTACAATGTTGACTCGCCATTCAAACGTGAGTGCCTTTCATGTGCGGTTGCTATTTTAAGTTGCGGGTCTAAGTTAATGTGTGTAGCCAAGGTCTAGATAAAATGATGACATGATGAGCACTTGATGACCACCCAAGTGCGAAAGACAGCGTGGGGAAAAAAGCACAAATGCCATATGCATACAGTAGGAGTAGGCATGACTCCGACACTAGTGTTGATACTGGCAGCACCAATTTTTGAGTTGACTCTCCAATACCAGGATTGGAGTCACGACATGACACTGTTTTCTGACACTGCCTCATTGGTACTCACTGCAATAATTTTCATAAAGTAATTTTCGAAGTAATGTCCCCTTTTGTACATATGCAAATAGAGGCTCAGACGTGTGCCCTGCCGATGTCGGTCTGGAGTCACTAATAGCGAATTGTGTCATGTTGCAAGCTGGCTCCGACACCCGGAATCGCATAATATTGTGACGTCATAACTTGGTGTGGAGTCGGTGTCAACACCAGTCTGTCCAGCAACACGTAGTATTTCTTTGGCTTACTTTAGGTGATGTCATTTCCTGGGTCCAATCATATTCGACTAGCATAAGTGACGTTGCCGCCAGTGTATTCAAAAGTGGAATGGACAAAGAGGCTTAGGCTTGCCTTGCCTAGCCTATCAGTCGTACACCAAATCAGCGGGGCATGGATGGCTTGTGCTGGTGTTATGTCATGAGACAGATTGACCGGCGTGAATACCAAGAGGAAACCAGAGATCCCATTTTGTTGTAGTAGACCTAAGTGAAATGTTCATAGCTTACTGACAATACATTTTTGTGAACTTCAAACAGCTTAGATGTAGATTGACTCTAAAGATGAGATCCTTCTGGTTGTATTAAAATAATGTAAAGTCATGAAGGTTTAAATTATAATCTGATCACTCCTGTGACTTTATTCTTTTGTTATCAAGATTTAGCAATAAGTTTGCTATTGATTCCATGAAAATATTAAAATTTAGCCTGGACCACACTTCTTAAGTAAAGCCTATACCTGCTCCTAACCCCAACACTAATTATTTGGTGAGAGAGTTCCTGGATATTGTTCTGTGAAGTGGAGGATGAATGACGATTATATGCATACTACTGTCCAAAGGGCAAAAACAACAAAGTGTGCAAATTCAGAGGCAGTTATAAGATTTAATGTGTAACACTAATAGCACTGGGCAGCAGCAATCTGCTTGGTACACTCAGTATGTGTGACTTATTTAAAGCTGGCTACCATCTCCTGCATAACTTGCTGCCCATCAGGTCAGTCAGGAAGTTCATTAGTTTGACGTTAGTACGTAGATGTTAACTGGTTTAACGTAAACATTTAGCTGAGAACGAGTCAGTAGGAACTGAGATGTACAACTTATAACAGTTAAATTGCCATGTCTTGTTATCAGCTCTTTAACACAGTCTTTTGTTATGTCTCTGCATCTTTTCTTCTACTCTGTTTAATTACAACTACTGGTCTAGCTTGTGACATCATGTTTGAAATTTTTGTTTTGTTTTACCTCACATACATTTTGTATCAGGAATTTCTTCTCTCCACAGTCGGGGAAGACTTTTCTATGTAACTTTCTGGCTGATGCCACAGAGTTTGCTGGTGGAGAGTATCATCCTACCCAAGGTGTGAGGTAAAGTATTCCGATTGCTATTTTGCAAATGCCAGAAAGTGGAATTTCTGATTTGTTTGCTATCAGGCTCAAAGTTTGATAAACTATGTTCAAAGGCTGGGAACTGCAGCCATTGATATTGCTGAAATCAATTATAAGATTTAAGAAGATGGTGAAGGAAAGAACATTAAAAAAATGTTGATTCGTTTGAAAATTTTTGGTGCCTCTTCCCAATTGCCCCCCCGATTAACACAGGGTAGTATGGCATTAAACAAGGCTAATTGATGCCAGCAAAAAAGAACACCACTTCTTATTTTGTTGGATTAATTTTACACACCATGTTTCGACCCTTATAGAGCTGATTTCTGAAGGGGATTCGTTTCAGAACTTCTGTTTCCCTCCATAAACATATAAAAGTATGTGCCTCACATGTACACATGATAAATACGGGATATCTCCTTGGAATGTGAAGAACAGATTCACAGACCAGACTGTCATTGCATTCTCTCAGGAGAGTTGCGTATAAGGCTGGGAGACACAGTATATCATGTGCCAACATTTTGAAGAAACAGTTTGGTCCCTCATAATCTAATATGAATCTAAACATGACATCAGAACTCTATTCGTCCATCGTCTTTTGAATATTCAGATAAACTCCAAAAATCTCTTATTTGTTTCACATAAGAGTAGGGGACAGTCTTACATCAGATCATGATGGAATGTAACATAGCACGGCATTTAGAATGGGATAGTGTCATTGTATTTCTGATGACAGTTCAGGGATGACTTTTTAACAATACAGAAACTTATAATAACATGTCATACAAGTCAATCATCACATTTGCAATACAGGATTGTTGAGTTTGAGGCAGGCCCGACTGGCACAGGCCGTTCCTCTGTGGATGTTGAATTATGGGACTGCAGTGGTGATAGAAGGTAAGCAAAACCACAACTTTTGCAAGACATAGGGGTGACAGGGCCAGTAGATGCCCTACTGAAGCAGAGATAGAGGTTTTGTTCACTTCTACAGGGCATCAAATTGGAGAACATCCACTTCATCTCATAGGAATATAGATAAATTCTCTAGCATTTATATTCAAGTAGCAATGTCATTATCCACGAGCAAAGGTATGACTGCAAAATTAGATTAATAATATTAAGTGCTTATACTTAAAAGTGCATATTGCAACAAACATTGCTCTTTAAACAAGCCATGCAACTGGTTCATATTTGTTTTAGGCCGCATGCCCAGGCATGTAGTACTGGAATAAAACTAATGAACACAGGAATATCATATCCTCATCTTGACAAGTAACATTATGAGCATCAGATAATAACAAACTTCCTTCTGTGACAGTAGATGTTTAAAATATGCATTATTTATTCTAATGTCTGTTTTCCTTAGCAAGTACTTATATCACCAGATTCATTTTCATCATCCTCTAATGAGTCATAAATTTTGATAGAATTCAAACTGAATTTGGATTCCCCAAACTTTAGTTCCCTCTTAATCCCCTGTTCTGCCATATATGAAAGCAGTGTGTAGTTATCCCTTCATTTTTCAGGTTTGAAGCTTGCTGGCCTGCCATGGTGCGGGATGCAAGTGGAGCAATATTTATCTACAACCCTGACCAGCCAAACCATGACAAAGAACTTGACACATGGTAAGAATCATCAGATATTTTTGCCTGTGCACAAGGCAAAAATTTATGAAATTGGTTGAAGCATCATGTTGGTTGTTGTTTTCTTTTGAATTGCCTCTTTTTCATTGGACAGACGTGGGTCAGATGTCCACCTTCTCTCTGTCATTACAATGTGCCAATGGAATTCATTTGTACTAAAATGGACATTATTCTGTCCCTGCAGAAAATTGCACTTCAAACCCCCAAAATCTGCATCAGAAATTGCAAAATCTGCATGCAAAAAGTGGTAAAATTTATGCTAAAATCTGCAAAATAGCTTTGTCACTTTGCCGTATTTATCACAACATCGCATTGGTTACCACAGAAGTGTTGCAAAGTTATAGAAATGGAACATATTTTCTCTGTTCTTATTGAAACAAAATGTGACTGGCATAAAAGGGCATTATTCAGCCAAAATTGGCAAAATTTGCACCAAATTTGTGGAAAATGTTTAAATTTGCGAAAATATGCAATATTTTTGCAACCGCAATTTTCTGGGGGGACAGATTATTGTAAGAGTTAACTTGCACCATTTCAGTGACAATACTTGGGAATGGTCTGTCTTATTGGAGTACAAAGTATTGCAAGTTTATCTCCATTTACAACACCGCAAAAGAAAATGCATTTTGCAAGAACTGTAAAGACAATAATGTGACATGGAGAAGATTTGTACTCACTTACATTAATCATTGTTCACCAAAAAAAAAAAATTTAAATAGCAGTACAAGGAGATATTGGTTAACTCTGTGAAGTAGCAAGACCATAGAATTTAGTCATCCAACAGACATACACAAATTTATTTTGAATAAGATTCCATCCAGAAATAAGCTCAGAAGTTAGTTTTTTTTTCTTAATTATTGGCATCATTGGTGTCTCTGTCGGATAACACGATGCAGATTTTGAAAATTCCACCTCTATGCTTTATTATAAAGTGTATAAATATAAGAATAATGCAAAGGTGGATATTTTGTTAACTCTCAAGATAACTGCTGCAGAATTTGTTTTTGTAATTCTTAAATATATACGGTTTAATTTGTCATCTGTCAACAGGCTGCAGTATATTCAGAATCTTACAACTCTGAAGCCCAAACACTGTATTTGTGTAGCCATGAAAAAATCAACCGCAGTCGGTCAAGTTAAGAAGAGTAAACCTTGTGAGTGGGCAGGGGAGTGAACTTCTTGGTGCCTTTAAATTTAGTTTTTTGGAGGATGATATATCAGTGTGGCAGTTTTTGTCAATTGCATGGGTTCTTTCCCCTTTGGTCTTGTTTTCCTACTTAAGACTTCATAAGAGATCAGAGTGTTATCTTGCATGGTGGTTAAAATGTGAAAATGGTTCAAGTGCCGTTAAACTGGCTTTTGTAGCAATATAAAAAATACTTTTTTGCTGTATAATTTGAATATTATATGTCGCATACCTGAAATAGTGAAAATTTTAATGATTTTTAACATCATTAGTATAAATTTAAAACCCAGTAAAGTAGGATTGTTTTCTGCATGCTAAGTAACGCCCCAAAATTTTCAAGCTGATGAATATGAAAATCTGATTATGATTCTTAAGTTTTATACTAAATCTTCATTTTGTGGGATTTCATGGTCATCAGATAGGTTGCATGAGAAATTATTAGAAACATGCATGATCGGTTAGCTTGTTCAATGTAAAAGATATTGGAAACTACTGTTAGAGATTCAAATAGCAAGTTGGAATGGTTGGTTAGTTTTTCAGCATGAATAGTCTGATACATTTTGCATGTAACACTTTCCTCCCCCCTTCCTCACCTCCTCTCTCCCCAGTGCAATGCCCCAATGCCCCACAGGCAACAACTCCCCTCCCTTCCCTGCCACAATTCCATGACCCAGAATTTGTTTATCTGCTTTCTCTTCCTCCACTCATCTTTGCACATATCCACACTATTCCTAACTTTGCCATGCTTTGTCCAAGCTTCATCCAAGAGCTACAATTCCTCTGCCCTCATTTAAAAAAAAAAAAACAATTTGTAGTTATTCAGATTTTGGAACCAGACTGTGACTTGAATGTTAGCTGAAGACGTTATGTCTATTGTCATTGAACTTCGTTTGTAGCACTGAACCTTTTTCTTCTTTTTTTTNCCCCCCCCCCAACCCATTCCTTGTTGCTTCTCTTCACACTATGTTGATTGACAATTAGGTTGATGGAGAAAGAGGTAAAGAAAATGAAAGAAAGACTGATCATTCATGAATTGATGTCATCTGCAGATGTGGACCTGTCATATTCTTTTCCTTTCCAACATTTGGATTATTTTTAAACAAACTGCTCTTGTGTTATACTTTGGCTGTCTGGAGCGTACTCAGAATTCTAACAGTATGCTGGACCAAACTCATGCTAATAAAAAATAAGATTATATAATATCTACCCTCACTATGAGAAAGGCATAAGTTCTTACTCAAATACACATTAAAGAAGGGCCAAGGGATAGCTAAGACAAAACTCCTCGAAATCGAGACTTCATGCCATGTTGAGTCAGCAGGATGTTAAATCAGTTAATGTATCACCACAGAAATGTCTTCGGCAGTAGCTGAACAAGATTTAATGTGTTCTAATGGAAATAGGTTGTATTTGCACCAAAATAATCCAGAACAGCTGTTCCAGCTCTGGTGAATGCTGAGAAATTCAGGCAGCAAAAGGTATGCGGCTTCAGATAGCAATCATCTGATGGGACCGTAGAAAACATCATGCACAAAATGACTTCATATTTGTATGTTGTTAATTGCAATGGTCATCACAGGTTCAATTTTATAATTGGAAATCAACACCTGAAGGAGGGCCAGTGCTATGTGTTTGCCCATCACAGACCTCATACTGCAGGGGAATCCACAGAACTGTGTAAGTAAATATTATACGACATGGTGAGAATGACAGAATGTTTGGAATACTTCTTTACTACTCGTATGCTGTTAAAAAACTGCGTTTAAAAAATCAGCATATCCCATCGCAACATGTAGAATATTACTTTCCTGTATGTTGCCCTGTTGAAACACTGTTGTATTTGGAAGAAAAAAAAACAACATGATTACAGGAACTTTTTGCAGTATTTAAGTTCTTTACCAAACTGTATGTTAAGAAAAAAAGAATACAGGAGTTAGGCCTGGGAAAGACTCATTTTGTAGATGTTCATGAATGTAAGTAAAATAGCTAAACAGGACTCATGAGTCCGGGTCCGATTTCTATTCCTTGTCCTAGGCCAAAACATGAAGGTGGAGAATGCGTGGGAAAGACAGGCATATTTTAATTTCCAGCATTACTTCATTCAGTCTTTGCCTACACTTGGAAGAGATGTCCTGATCACACCTTGTAGTTAATGGTTTTGCCTAGACGTGTTGATAGGACCGGTATATGACAACCGAAGAGAAATGAATCTCAGGAAAGAGCTCTGAGCAAGGGATCGTTTGACAGAAATCGCTGAATTAGGACTCAAGTTGCCGATTCCAGATCCGGATCTTGCCCACGTTTAACAGTAGCCCATTGTAAACCTGAAAAGAAATGGAAAACCTAATCACAAAGTTTGCTGTAGTTTGTTAGATTATTGCATTCAAGTTTTCATTCCTATTATTATTACCTCTATCTATAGAGGCAACATATTGATCAGCTCAAAGGACCCTTTACTGTGTAGTTGAATGCTTTTGGGGGGAAGGGAGGAGGGACACCATGGACAGCTGATTACAGGGCCAAGTTTGAGTTAAGCCCTGAACATCTGTTGTCCCTTTCTATTGATTTACAAAGCCTAAACTCTAACATTGTTGACACACAAGCATGCAGCATCATGGATACTGTGCTGTTCTCATTTTTGTAAGATAACTATTTATGCTGAGATAATTAAAACCTATGAATTTGGGATATACTTAAAATGCATGACTTTGGAATACTCAATATAGCCCAGTCAGCGGGTTATAACACATTAAAGCAAATGAAGCCTGTGCTGTTCTTAAGCAGTAGCCAAAGTTTTTTAACACACAGTAGACAACGGGTAAAACAAAAACAGTTAAACTGAAAATATTGTTAAACCAAAAGGAAACAAAAAGCCCCATTTATTTTCCTCTTTTTTTTTTTGGCTTCTCTGTCCAAACTGAAACTCTGTTTAAACAAAACAGTAGTGCTTGGTGCCACAGATTTCTCTTTAGCCATTGTCTACTATTTTACTGTAATTAGATCTATATGATCAGTTCAGCTCAGCTTAATCTGCAATCTTACAGTGGAATTGAAAGGGTGACAGTCATATGGAGGGTGCAGTTATTAGAAGCTGGTTGTTTTTGATGAGTTCTTTATTGTTGTTGTTTGTTTGTTTGTTTGTTTGTTTGTTTGTTTGTTGAAATCTTTTGCACTTAAGTGAAAAGTTACACGAAGCATATTACAGTGATTAAGTGGAGTCAGCTTGGAGTTTGAAAAACGTATTTGTTGTGTGGTTGTAAAGACAATATTTGTTTTCTACAAAACTGGACATCCCCTGGATTCCCCTTTGTCTGTGTTACTGTGGTTGAAACTGTATGTTATTTATCACAGCATTCAGCAGCCATGCACTATATGTGATGATACAAGCTGTGATACTGTATTGTTATCACAGCCAATGCCTGCACTTGAAACAGATGATAGTTACACATGCCATTACAGAAGGGTTTAACATTAGTCCATATGACTTGATAAGAACTGGATGTTTTCTCTTCATATTGTCAGTGAATCTTGTAATAATGAGGTGGTCAGGATGTCCTGTGCCCTCTTGTTCCTAAATTGGATTATTGAGACACAATAACCAAACAGTGGATCCTTGATAATACATATTCATTTAATAAGTATACCTTGTTATTAAGTGTGAATTTTACATGCACAAGTTCATAATAATATGTTATCATTTCATTATTGAGGTGAATCTTGATATTAAGTGTACCTCAGTAATAGATATACTTTTTCCTTGCATCAAAAAGCATATCTTATAAGGAGGTTCCACTGTTTACATATGGTTCATTACTTTCTGCATGATTATATATATGGTATATATGCATTCACCACTAATATATATCTAACATGCAATGGCTTAGGTAGTCAGCTTGCAAACATTAAGCAGGACTATTTTCACCCATATGTTAATATTTACTGCAAAAAAACTTGTATGAGCAGGGAGGCAATTATACCATCATAGATGGATTTTTCCGACTTCCAGACTCTAAGAAAAGCTGAAAAGGTGGGGTGGGGGGG